>JANAVB010007398.1:0-305000 GCA_029216955.1 Iris pallida
TCTTCTCATCTACTTCTTCCTCTACTTCCTATCCCTCTTATATATTATATATATATATTATATATATATATATATATATAATTATATATATATATATATATATCTATATATATTATATATAATATCCCTCTGCCTCTATATATCTATATCTATCTATATATTATATTATATATTATATATAATATTATATATATATCTATATAGATATTATATATATATATTATATCTATTTATCTAACCATCTATCTAACTATATATCTATATATATACACACAACACTCTCACACATATCTATATATATATATAAACACACAACACATGTCTATATATATACATACACCACACTATCTATATACATATAAATACACACACAACACATACTCTCTCACACACACTCACACACACACAAACACACACTCTCACCACCACTCTCCACTCACTCAACACCCACCACCACCATTCTCTACATTGCTCTACACACACACGTATAATATAACACACCACACTAGATATATATAAATACATACACACAAACACACACTCTCTCACACTCTCACACAGACACACACCTCTCTCACACTCCCACACAACACACACACACTCTCACACACTACCACCACCACTCTCATGACACCAATACCACCACCACCATTCTCTACATACACACAAATACATTATATAATACATACACACCACACACACACACACACACACACACACACACCACACACATATATATATATATATATATTATATATATATACCACTCTAATTAATAAAACCCCCAAATAAATCCTTACCTAGATTATTTGGAATCCTAACAAATTCTAGGGGCAAGGTGTGGAGAATCATCTCCTCTACAATATTGGTGAAGGAAATAAATGCAAAGGAGAATTAAATAGGAATTATAAACTAACTAGGTTAGGTTTTCCTTGGAGGAAGAAAGCTTGGAGAGAGAAATAAAATTTTAGAGAGAGAGGGAGAGTTTGCTTTGTGGAGAAGAAAAGGGGAGGGAGCTATTCATGGCCGGCCATGTGGGGGGGGGGGGGGGGGGGGGGGGCCCTATTGGGTTTTGGGTGGAGACCCATTAGGCCCCCAACCCAATAAACTTAGTTGGGTTCGGTTCGGGTTTGTTTCGGGTTGGTTCGGTCTAATTTCTAAATACTAATTAAGCTCTAAAATGACTAATTAAGCCATGGAAATAGGGTTTATAGTTTCTAACCTAATTATGATGGTATGTGGGCCAAGTCCAGCTAGTATGTGGGTTCAACTAGGGTCCAGGCTACCCGGGTCTCCAATTTGAGTCCGAATTGGATAAAATCCAAACCAACCCAAATAAATCCCAAAAAATCACATAAAATCAATAAAATTCCTAAAAATTATAAAACTTGAAAAATGATAAAAATACCCCTAATTCAAAAACTGGGGGTGACAATGACAGCCACCCTCTCCCTAGGTTCATTAGTGGGAAGCTGATCCACTATGTGTCGACTTAAGCCGTCGAGCCGCACGCCCACAGCAAACTGAGCTGAACCCACAAGAAGCTCCCCTGCTGGGTTGGTTGGAAGGCTCACTGAAAAAGGACAACACAAAAAAAGATCAAAAGTTGGTTGCTGAACTCAAGTCTCTACAAGCCTATGCCGTTCGGATTAAACAAAGCCCTATGCGGCTCAATTACAATTGGGTTTCAGGTGGCACGGCCCCAAGGGAGCTTATGTAGTTCAGCCAACACAGCCTCATGCGGCCTAAATCAATTTAGGAGTTCCATATGACATTAGTTCGATAGCTTATGCGGATCAATCGAGCACATGCGGTTCTAAGCAGGAGAGCTTGTGTGGCACTGAAGCGCTATACGGATCAGTTTGTTAGAAGCGTATGCGGATCAACCGAACATATACGGTTAGAAGCTTATGCGGCTCCATTCAAAGGAGACTTCACGCGGCTCAAAACCCTCTCATGCGGCTCAAACATAGGGTATCTCCTATGCGGCTCGGATACGAGAGGGTCATGCAGCCCATACAGCATATGCGGCTCTATTATAGCCGAACTGGGGTGAAGGCTTGTGCATAATATGCAACAGAGCCAGGGATTCTTAGGATTCAAAGTATCCAAATACAACCCTTACCGTTAAGGGCAGGACGGACATCAGGGTACACTTCGGGAGCAACGGCTGACGAAGAAGTCGCCTTCTTGTCCTTCGCAGCAGCGGAGGCAACTCTAGAGGATTTGGGGGCCATGACCGACGATCGAAGAAGGAAAATGAGGAAAGAAAGGCAAGATAGCAATAGTTGGACGAGGCAGTAAGTAAAGAAATTCCCCGACCGTGCTCATCCATATTTATAAACAAAAGTAAAAGCATTTCGATCCCCGTGCATACACGAAGACCGACTCTTCGGTTATCAAGGTGAGCCACCGAAAATGAAGGCCAAGCTCCTCGGATCCCGTACCGAAAAAATGGCCTTTAAAGCTGACAGCAAATCAAATAGCATTTAATGCAAAAGATTGCCATACGTGACAATGATGACGTGGCCGAAAAGTCCCCTGCGGCTAAGCCACCATACGGCTGAACTATCTATGCGGCTTAAACATCCATGCGGCCAGGACTCCATATGCGGCCAGAAGAATACAACCATGCTTCTTATTCAAAGTATTTCAATTTTGTAAATTGAAAACTTTGAAGGGGGTCTTGTAGAAGCATAGAAAATACCAAAGAAAGATCCATGCGGCCAGGAAATTCCATGCGCCTCAGGAAGCCCATGCGGCTCACAGATTCATACGTCACGAGGGGCTATGCGGCTCAAGACGTCCTATGCGGCTCAGAACAGGAGATACGTGGCTTGTAAAACAGTTCTCCCCTCCTGCATTAATTACTTTGACGGCTGACAACTCTGAAAAAGTGGCAGCCCTGACACAAAAGAGGTAATTATGACTCTGTCATAATGACAGACCCCTAGAAAAGTGAAGGAGATCACTGACACAATCTCCCGAGATCCAGAAAATACCACGTGGCCCTGACATGTGGACGATCATATGCACCTCGAGCGAAGACTTTCCATGCGGTTCAGAATGAAGCCGTTCCATGCGGCTCAGGCCGAAACAGTCTCATGCGACTCAAACGGAGGCCTTTCCATGCGGTTCAAGAGGACCATTTCTATGTGCTCCAGGCGGATGCATCCCTATATGGCTCGCAATGATCATCTCCATGAGGTTCAAAGGTTCGAAGGGGGGAGCCACTGCCCAAACAGCCCTGACACGTGGCCCGAACCTTATGCGGCCTAAATCTTATGCGGCTCAATCTTCATGCAGTTCAGATCCCCCAGTGGCTCCTAGGACACGTGTCCTAAGCCGATCAATCTCCCAGATTTATTACAATCAGAGATTGGGTCAAATCTCAATAATCTAGGATACGTGGCAGGAGAATCAATCAAATTTATTTGCAGACATCAGAAGATCATTATGAGGAAGATTTATTCCAATCAGTATTAATTGCTGATAAAATTTGGTGTAATCTATACTTAATGGTCCAGATTCATCACAATAAAAACTAATGGCCTAGATTGACCAATCCACAGGCCGCCGCCATCTCTAAGAAGCAATCATTTGCAACCCTAATAATCATACCCATTCCTATAAATAGCAGGGTGTCATTCCCTTGCAAGAGATAGGCACACACAGAGAGAGGCGCACACAGGAGCACTTTTCGAGATCAAAGAGAGCACGAGAGTACTTTGAGAGAAGAGCAGAGAAAGAGCAAAGGGAGCATTTCTTCCAACGCTGAACAATCTTCTGGAGCCAAGGCTGCATACCGATCGTCCAAGGAGTAAGGCAGAGCTGCCGTCGCTTTTTCGAGCCTCTATTGTCACCCTCCAGAATCTAAAATAAACAATTATACTTAGACTGCTGTACCTAGGTTTTCGTCCCTAGGTTTTCTTTGTACGAGCGAGTTTGTAACGTGAAGTAAAAGTCCAGTCCTCCGATAATTGTTCTGCTCTTTATATTTCATGGCAAATAATTACTCTACTAATCTCCGCAGTAGGTGTAGATACTAAGTGGTGTTCATGCATAAACTCTAATGACAGGAAGCTATGAGATGCACCAGAATCAAACAAGCATTGAGCTAGAAAAGTATGCAAATAAACATGACCAGTGATGATGTCAGCTAAGTAATCTGGGCAGATGCTGCCCAAACCTCTGCTGCTGAGTCGGGAGTGGTCCTCTAGGTCCCGTGGCTACTGGGCAGCTCCGAAGCTGATGGGTGGCAGACCCACAAGCCAAATACTGACCCAACCTCTTCCTACAGATGGTAGCGTCGTGGCATGCCCTCTTGCAGAATACACAAAAACCTCCCTTCGGCTGCTGTTGGGGTCCCGGGGCTCTAATTGGCGGGGTCGAGTGATGTAATGTAGGAGGGCGGTATGTCCGCTGGTGCGGCGTCGGTGCTTTCTGCTGGAAAGCCTGACGCTTGGACGGTCCCTCGAGGTGTACAGAAGCCGACCTCTTGCATGACAGAAGACGCTCCTCGATGCTCCGGGCCAACTCTAGGCTCTGGTAATAGTCAGTCGTACCGTTCGCCACTATAAGGATGCCAATGTCTGGAACTTGACCATGGTAAAACCTACGGGTCATCTCCTCTGGGTCTGCAATCAGACTAGGAGCGAAACGGCTCAGGCGACTAAACTCTGCCGCATACTCGTCAACAGAACGGTTCCCCTGCTAGATGTTCTGGAATCGTAGCCCCATGGCTACTCTAGCAGTGGTCGAAAAGAATTTCTTCTTGAATTGGGTCTTGAACTGATCCCAAGTGGCCCTCCCTCTCGCAAATAATGGCTCATTCCGGAACCAAACTCCTGCCAAGTCTATCAGCAGAAATTCTGCTGCCTCGACCTGGAGGTCATCCGGCATCCTAACTCCAAGGAGCTTCCTCTCTACCGAGTCTAGCCAGTCATCTGCTACTACTATGCCCTCAGTCCCTGAGAACTCCTTGGGGTTCAGACCTATGAAGTCCTTGATCGTCCCCGCTCTCTGCCGTGGCTCTACAGGTGGTGGGACCACGGTTCCTCAGAACGCTCCATGCTCTGGCGGAGTAGGGTAGTCTGCTCCTGATGGGTTGTTAGGAACCCCTGGATCAGAGTGAGCAGTTGGTTCCCGTCGAGTGTGACGGAAGCCTGGATAGGTATGGTGATAGGGGGTGGTGGAAGTATCGGGTCCTGCTGGGACTGTGATGTGGAAGGTGGTGGAGGCATATGGGTTGGTGGATTTGTGGAGTGGGGAAGTGTGGTAGGTGGAGGTGGAGGTGTATCAGTCAACTGGTCAGCTGACTGGATGGAGAGTGTGTCATTCTCAGGTGTGACATACTGGGATGAACGAGTAAGCACCATCTAATTACAATAAAAGGACTTCATAAGGACTTTAAAGTAAGCAATCATAGACAAGGAAATCTAATTATAATAGCAAGCATGTGATGTATTTCCTATGTTGCAATCCTAGCATTCCTCTAGGTGTTCTAAGCGTCATTCCTAATGTTGTCTAATTACCTTAAGTTCCTAATTGCAGGCATGCTTGGTACAATAACGTAACCAAACAATTTAAGTCTCGACCTGCATGGGCCACAACTAAAAATATGTCACGACCCGCTACCCAAATTGTTGGGCCGGGCCGAGTCATACCCAGCCTACATTTGAGATAAAATGTAGTAAGTTGTTCTAAAGACAACAGGATAAGACTAAATGTGCTAACAGTCTTATAAGTGAATAAAAGTCATAAATGCTCCAAACACAAAAGTCGTCTCATATAGTAATAAGTCAAGTACAAGTCTGAAATATAAAACTGGATACATCTCCAGTTACAAAATACGTAGTCTAATACATGACTACACTAAATATCCCAAGCAACTACGCAAACTAGACGAGTTTTCCCGTAGGAACATCCTCGTAAAGCAAAGCCGGGTCCTCAGCAGTATCTCCATAATATGAGTCGCAGAGTAACTCCTCCTCAGTAAGGACACCTACAACGTTATCCTGTCAGGACGGGAGCAAGTACTGAATCTAACAAACATATAGTACTGATCATGTGATGAAAAGAAATGACATATCATGTTTATTCAGTTTTGGTTACATGGCAATAATTTATTGTTTTAAAGCTTGAAACTGTAGTAGGTGAGTGATCAGTCAATAGGTAATCAGGATGTACAGTGGTACATATCAATTTTTTGAAGTATACATATATACACTTAACGACATCGGTGTACATCCATACACAAACGCGGGACCAGACATACGACACAGATACATATAGAATGTAACGGTGCTCGATAAATACATACGGAGAAGGGGGTCATGATCACGTACACTACTAGCAGTTTCCCCTTAACTCGTTATTTAATCATGTGAGAGATATGAAAAGTATCCTAAACATGGCAGAGACTGAAAGTAATACAACATGTAAAGTTCTAACTTGCTACCCCAAAGATCAGCATTTAACATGGTTGGTGAATCACATTTTATGATTTATAGCAGTATGTAAAGTTTGTAGAAAGTACTTGCCTCTAGCAAAGCAAGCTATAATAAAAAGTGCTATAGATGTCTGGTAACTCGTCACTGCAGAAATAAATACATAAACTTAGTTTTTACACTAAGCTAAAACACTAAGACACCAATTGGTGCAATACGACTTGTGACTGGGCACCTAGCCAAAATATTGACTTTAGCATAGGAGACCAATGTAGGATGACACACTACTATAAATAACTTTCTAGGGTCTTTACACTAGTGAGGGGTGAGGTTCAACACGGCTATAACTCAAAATAACACAAAAGGTTGCAAGTCGTAATTATTCAATAAATAATTCAAATGAATATTATGTTCCAACAATTTTTGAGATAGACAAAAAGCTTAATTTTACATAAAATAAAGTACCAAAATGATCCTTGTTAATTATAGAAATTTATTATAATTTTTCTGGAATTTATTAACCAGTACAAGTATTTTATAAAAATCAGTTTTCCTAAGTACACAGAAAATGAGTTTTGGTTTCATATGCCAAAACAGTGGCAAAACTGTAAATTAAATACTTCAAAAATTATACTAAATTAGCTAAGTTAACATAGTATCTAAATACTATTTTTTTAGAATTTTAACAGTAATTAAATTATTTTTAGAAATTCAAAAACATCATTATACACATTTAAAATTAAATAATTAATTATCTGCGTATTTTGTCCATGTATATAATTTGAACCAAAGTTCAAATACAGGACCCAAGGCCATGAATCAAGTCCAATATGACTTGTACAGGTCTTCAATGTGGGAAAACACATTTGAGCCCAAAAACCCATGCTAGACTTGGACACCAAATGGTTGCAGTAATTAAAATACACCAAAAATACAAAGTGGTAAAAGTACAAAATAAATATTAATATTTTAACAAGGTAAAATTATACATAATGGTCATGTAAATATGACAAGTATATTTTCAAAATAATAATTTACACTAGGTATAGTAAAATACATATATAAAATGTATAACTAGAATATTTATATATACATATAAATACATAGATATTCACATAATGGATATATACATACATATGTTAAATATACATATATATATATATGAAATACTTAACTATAAAATATATATATATACATACAAATATGGTATACATATATATAATAGTATATATAAATAATATATATACACATGAACATATATACATATATATACATAAATACATATATATATATATATATATATATATATATATATATATATATATTATATATATATATATATATATATATATATATATATATATATATATATATATATATATATATATATATATATACATAAATACATAAATACATAAATACATATATATATATATATATATATATATATATATATATATATATATATATATATATATATATATATATATATATATATATATATATATATATATATATACACATGAACATATATACATATATATACATAAATACATATATATATACATAAATACATAAATAAAATATATATATATATATATATATATATATATATATATATATATATATATATATATATATATATATATATATATTTTATATATATATATATATATATATATATATATATATATATATATATATATATATATATATATATATATATATATACACATATATATATAATAAAGTACTAAATATAATATATATATATATATATATATATATATATATATATATATAATACAGTATATATAAAAATATATATATATATATATATATATATATATATATATATATATATATATATATATATATATATATAATACAGTATATATAATGATACATATATATACAAATACATGTATACATATATATATAAATATATATATATATAAATAATAAAACAAAAAAGAAAAAGAAAAAGAAACAACAACACAGGGGGCTCGAACTCGGGCCACTAAGCGCGCGGGGGGGGGGGGGGGGAGGGGGGGTTTAAACTCGCGCGCTGACCAGTGGGCCAACTCGGCTCTATGTTAGGATTAGGCTTTTGTTTATTTTATTTAGGTTTTAGTTGAAATAACAGTAAACCCGAAAAATCAACTCTGTGTCTTGACAGTTTGGGACACAGAGTCTACGTGTCTGTGCTATACACGACACGTACGAGTCATGAAACGCGTGTCCGAGCACAGCGTTGGGTTCGTCGTGTCCTGACGAACGACATATGTCGATTCGAGACACGTACGACACAAATATGACACTGCCACTTACGTGTCCAGCTTCACAGGGGGGTTTCGAAGGCGGTGACTGCGGCTAGGGGCGTCGGTGAGGCGGCGTTTGGGCGGCGATCGACTCGTCTCAGTGTGGCGAGTCAATCGATGGTGGTTGGAGGCGATGACGGTCGTCGTAGGGGCTGGACGAAGGTTCGCCGGAGTTAGGGTTAGGGTTTTTGGGGAAGAACTGGGCGGTTGTGGGTGGCTGGGGGGTTGTCGTGGTGGTGGTCGAGCTGAGGGGAGTGAGGGGGTTTTTATAAGGGGGTTGAGTTGGTCGGGGGGGACGTCGCGCTGGCCGGAAATGGCGGGGGCAGGTCGGTCGACGGTCGTCGGGCCGTCGTCGGGGGTGGGTAGGGTTAGGAATTACATTAGGGTCCTTAGACTTTTAGGAAATTACAGACCGGTCCCTAATGCTACTGAATGCAAATAGTAATTTGTATTCTATATTAAAAATAATTAACTAATTACAAAATGACTTCTAAACAATTTGGAAAATTACAAAGTGGTATTAAAACATTTCGACTAATTGCTAAACTACTTTAAAACATTTCAATAAATTGTAAAATGGTAATTTTGTATTTAAAACTCATTTAAAATTCATTTAAAAATTCTAGAAAAATTCCTAAGAATCATAATAAATATTTTAAGGCTAAATATGCCATTAATAATTAATTAACACCAATAAATTAAATTTTGAAAAACAGGGGCTCACGGCTCTGGAGGACATCTTCGTCTTCAGAAGGAGGATCAACAAGGGCTTGACTACCCCCAGCTTCCTCTAAGATCTTCTTTCTCCCCCGAGTGCCTTCAAACACTCTGGAGGACGGGACAGTTGTCTTGGTTTTCCTCGGCTGGCTCTTGGACGAGGACGAGGAATTGCCAGTCGCCCTTCGGACTGGGGAGGAGTTAGAGATTACGTTGCATGAAGCAACCTTTAGTTCTGGCTCCTCTTTTATTGACACCTTCTTCCCGAGGCGACGTCGGAGAGGTGTTGATGATTGCAGCCGCTGGAACACCGACTGTCTTGGTGGAACTGCTGCCTTACAACAGCAGTTAATGGTGAATACAACACATGTGTGCCCTGTGAGGGACGCATTGTGCTTGTCAATCGACTCTCCTGATCGGCGTTTGTGAGTGATCACGTTACGCAGATCGTTGGAGGAGAGCGCCACCTTCGTACCCCCATCAGGCGCATGGCAAGGCCAAGCGCCGGGGTGGTCAAGTGAATGCTGTGCCCCCTAATCCAACACCAAACAGGCGCTCAGATCAGTAGTAGGGGAGCAACATTTACAGTGACTTGAACGAACCTCAGACGCACAACCAGTGGAGGCGCGGGAGTTCAACACCACAGAGTTTGCCTTGCTCGACTTGGTCACGAACGCAACAGATGCGTCCAAGTGAGACAAGGACTTTGAAGGTCGACTCATTTCTGGCACAGAAGCACCCGAGTCGACCTTATACATCTTACCATCAGCAGCGCGCATGTGTAGAAGCATGAAAAAGAAGAGAAAAATGATCCATGCGGCCAAGGGGCCACATGCGGCTCAAGAGTCCCATGCGGCTCAAACACAGACTGGACTCCATGCGGCCAGCAGAGGGGAGCCACGTGTCTTTTTAGAACGGCTATACCCAGCGTCATTCAAACGCAATTAATGCTCTGGCGGCTGACAATTAATGCTCTGATGGCTGACAGCTGACAGCTGACAGCTGACAGCCCTGACGAAAAGTAGTCATGATGACTGACACAAAAGCACTATCTTCCTAGGGAACTTGAGAAAATCTTCACAGCTTCGAGGCAAGTTTATGCGGCCAGACTAGACGAGTTTATGCGGCCAGTACAGAGAAACCTATGCAGTTCAATCATGAAGGTCCCCCATGCGGCTCGGCCATGAAAGAAATCCATGCGGCCCGGCCATGAAGACTCTCATACAGCACAACCATGAAGACCCCCATACGGCTCGGTCATGAACATATTCATGCGGTTCGGTCATGACAACCTTCATGCGGTTCGAGTATAGAGACTATTCATGCGGCTCGGTCATGAAATCTTTCATGCGGCTCGGTCATGACGACCTTCATGCGGCCCAAATATGAACGCTCCTCATGCGGCTCAACAATGATGACAGGACACGTGTCCTAAAGATAATCAAATTTTGGGTCAGATCCCAATGATTTGGGACACGTGGCAAGAGAATGAATTAAATTGATTCATTTAGATTTGCGGATATCAGCAAATCATTATGATGAAGATTTATTGCAATCAACATTAATGACTGACATGATTTAGCATAATCCCCATTAATGGTCCAGATCCTTCATGCTCAAGATTAATGGCCCAGATTGATCACTTATCAGGCCGTCGCCACTTTGAGAATGGGCAATCATTGCAAACCCTAATGATGCCCCCACTATTATAAATAGTAGGGTGCCATTCCCTTGCAAAGATAGATAGAGATACACAGAGGGATATACGCACATACAGAGAGGCGATCCCCCAATAATCAGAGAGAAAAATCTACAGAGATCAATCCAGAGAGAGAGAAGCCAGAAGAGAAATACGAGGAGAGCAAGAAGAGCATTTCTTCATCAACGCCAACCATCTCGTCACAGGAGCCAAGGCTACGTCCGATCGTCCAAGGAGTAAGGCAGAGCTGTCATCGCTTTTCCGAGCCTCTATCGTCACCCCCCAGTATCAAAAATAAACAATTGTACTTAGATTGCTGTACCTAGGTTTTCGTCCCCAGGCTTTGTTTGTACAAGCGAGTTTGTAACGTGAAGTAAAAGTCCAGTCCTCCCATAAAACTGTTCTGCTCTTTTATATTTTATGGCAAACAAGATGGCGACTCTGCTGGAGACAAACTTCTCCACGGCTGAGGAGTTGGTGACGCAATCGGATGCAGCCAAGCTTGGCTCCACGCAATAGAAGATGGTCGCCCGGTTCGACCAACAGGCGTTCGAAGAAATGCTCTCCGACAAGAGCGCTGGCCCGGTCCAGAAGCGAGCCCGCACAAAGAAGGCCCGCAAGGAGTGGAGACCCCGATCATTCGTTCCTACTGAAGCTCTTGCAGAGATACCCTCTGTCGCTCAAAACGGCGGAAAAGACTCTCATGTGGCCCCACTTCAGATCATAGACGACTCTGCTGTCCCCAAGTCCGACAGAAGAAAATATTATGATGCTGGACTTGCAGGGGCAAAGAGGAACTCTATGCGATCCGAGCCGCATAAGGGTTCTAACCGCATGGAGAAAGCCTATGCGGTTATATCCGCCAGCCGCAGGAAGAAAACTCACGCGGCCACGTCTGTCAGCCGCATAGCTTATGCGACTACAGTTGCCAACCGCATGGATGAAACTTATACGGCTACTGAAGTCAATCTCTTGCAGAAAACACATGCGCCCACAATTGCCAACCGCATGCGGCCAGCCTGCACGGTTGTGACTCCTAGTCGTACAAGAACAACTCATACGTCAGCTAAAGATAGCCGCATGCAGACAGCCTGCACGGCTTCCAATCCTAGCCGTATAGCGTCTGTTCCACGCTTCTCTCGATCGGCCTTCGACCGTCTCTCATGCGGTCCTGACCCTGATGGTTCTCTGGATGATAAGCCAGACTCTGTGGTATCCAACTTGGACTCTTCCTATTACGCACCCGTAAGTGCCAAAAGAAAGAAGTCTAGGGCAGTGCGGGCTCACCAAGTCCAGTCAGCTGCCCCAACCTCTGACTATCGGACCGTCCCGCTGATTGTCACGCGGGCCTCTAATGGAAAGTTGTACAAGGCTACTCGTACCATGCCCCTTGCGGCCAATGGGCGGGATAGCCATCAAACGTCTCCCAATAACGAACGAAGGCAAACAGGCGGGAGGCCTACACACTCGCGTGCTTGGAATTCCCGAGCCAGCAAAGTAAGTGACTTGCGTGAGGCCATCCTCCACAAACGTAAGGAAAGAGAAGATGCATCGGGGTGTAAAGAGTCCTCCCACGGACGTCACTGCACCCAAGTCATCGTCAACTGCTGCTGCAATAGCACGACGATGCAAGAAGACCGGCAGTCTGTCTTTCAAAGACTGCAACAGCCATCATCAGAAGACGAGGCAGTACCCGTCGTCTCCTGCAACTCTGTTCGAAAAGTCCCCGCTGATGGAAGGGAAAAGAAGATGAATGTTTCCAGCCCGAAGATCTCAACCACTGTGACTAAAAGACTGTCGTCTAAGCGGGTACCCACCACCGGAGTTTTCCAAGGTACTCGTTCTAAGACGAAATCTGCTATAGTGGAGATTCGTCGTCCATAACGCAGGGGGTTGCTGGGGCTGGGGGTAGCACCCCTCCGAGCCTCTACAACAACCCGATGTTCCAAGAAGATGAGCCGGGGGAGACAACTCTCCCATCGGATGCAGGAAACCTCGACGTCCCCGGCGACATCCACAACTCCCAAGACGAGGCAAACTCGGAGATTGGGGGTACTGTTCCTTCCGAGTCTGAATCAGAAGGGAATATACCCACATACCCCGATGATTTCTCACTACAGGGATACGATTCGGAGGGCGTTTCCTCCACCGCTCCGTCTAACTCTCCTCATGAGAAGACGGTATTCATGACAGACAGCAACCAAGGTGGTTCCAGTGATCGTCAGCGCATCGACAGTCTCGAAGCCATATTGCTTGCTTTAGTCAAGTCTGTAGACGAGATTAAAGCGGCCCTTCCAACTCTGCAAGGAGGGACGCCTGGCCAAACAAGCGTGGGTCCCGCGGTCAATACGGACTCAAATTCGACGGCACCAAACCCGGGCAACAATCCTCCGGAAACAACTGCCCCCACCGCCGTGGACGAAGCACGCGAAGCGAGAAGAGAGGTCCAGGAGCTCCGAGCCATGTTCTATGCTCGAGAAAACTCTCAAGACCTCAGAATACGGCAACCATACCCTGCTGCATGGAGGGATGTTCCATTCCCACCAAGATATAAGCCGTTTAATATCAATCCTTACGATGGCAAGACCTCAGCAAGTCGGTACATCACTTACTTCGAGGTCACCACCGACCATCTGCCCTATGACGATGCCATTCTCACACGATTATTTATCGGGGCATTGGAAGGAGTCGCCTTCGACTGGTATCGTAACCTGCCGGACAACTGCATCCACTCCTTCGCCGGCTTCAAGCGCATGTTCTTGGAGAGATTCTACGAAGTAGGGCAGTACATCACCATGTCCACCCTCATGGACGTCGTCCAAGGAGAGAAAGAGCTCACAAGGAACTACATCGAACGGTTCCGCCAAACCGCCATGAAGTTGCCCTCTGGAAATCCAGATTCCTCCTTGATTGAAATTTGCCAAAAGAGACTCCTCCCAACAATCAGTCTCTGGATGGGCGAAAGTCAATTCAAGGATTGGAAGACGTTCATCATCAGCGCCACAAGCGCCGAAGAACGACGGAAGAAGGCTCGCCAACTGGGATTGCATATATCGGAAGGAGAAAACAAGGGCAAGCGTCCCAACAACGATAATGGGGGTAGCCCCTCCAACAATCGGGACAGCAAGGGAAAGCAGGCTATGGTGGCCGACACGGCACAGAAACCTGAGCAAAAACCGGCAGACAAACAATGGCCGCAGATCACTTACTCCTTCGAAGACGGTCACGTCAAGCCCATCTTGGACATGCTCATACAAGGGGACAAAATTCAGCTTCCTCCACCAAGGCAGGAACCGCGTCCGGCAGAGATGGAGAATCCAAAGTACTGCCATTATCATAGCTACGTCCACCATGCTACACACGACTGCTACCAGCTGAAACGGTACATCCAAAACCTCATCGATTCGTACGCTTTGGCCATCGATTTCGGAGAGGTAACGGTGGCAGCCAATATGGTGTCAGTACAATTCGACAGCTTCCCTCCGACGGAAACTCAAGACGGGGTGGTCCCCATCCCTCTGGCGACAATAGAGATTACCAATCTTCCACCTCCTCGAGATCAGGCTACTGGTTTAGTGCCCCTCACCACATCACGAGGGGAGGTCATGTGGATCCATCCAGACTTGGTGTCGGAAGTGACTCAACCCACATCGTCTTCTATCCGCAAGAAAAAGAATAGAAAAATCAGATCCTGCCGCACAATCTCGGCAGACATCGAGGAAGCTACAGCCGTCGTCACGCGGTCTAGGGCGCAATCCCAACCTGTGGGGGACAATCCAGCTAAAAATCATCAACCCACTACAACTGATGCTCCGGGACTGGCTCAGCCTTCGACGACCGATAAGCCTAGGCCGAGGGAGACTCGCTTCGACAAATCCCTCCGAAAAGAGGCAGCTCAAGGGCTGGAGAGGCCCTACAACTTTGACATCTTAGCGCAATTGGCTAACACACCGACCAAGTTGTCACTGTACGAACTCCTAAGGCTCTCCAAGGACGTTCGTATTGCATTGAGCGAAGTACTCCAAAATGCCGATGCCTATCTGGGTCAATCCATCCTCACCGGGGAGGACTCACCTGTGGATCTCCATGATAGTTCCTGCACTGGCACAATGCCAAACATCGTCTTCACTCTGCAGGATATGCTCATCAAAACTAATCTGCACGATCGCCCGCTATGCTATACTGGATACATCGGCGACGTAAAGGTGGATCGGATGCACATTGATCCTGGCTCTTCCATAAACATTATTCCGAAGGGTCTACTACATCATCTTCGCATCCCGATGCATCGCCTGACGCCTACAAGCACCGCCATCAGCGGGTTCAATTCGGACAGGAGCTACCCTATTGGGAAGATTCGTCTGAAGTGTCAAATTGGCGACCTCCAATCCGAAGTTACCTGCTACGTCATCGATGCAGATACTTCTTACAACATCCTCTTGGGGCGCCCATGGATACACGATTATATGATCGTGCCTTCCACGCTGCACCAGTGCTTCAAATATGTCGACAAATATGGCTTCGTGAGGACGGAATTTGCTGACATCCATCCCTTCAAAGGGGTCAAATCTTACTACTCAGACTCCTGCCTGTACGAAAAGTCAAAGAAGCATCTTGGTGAAGGAGATGTACGAACTAGTACCGAGACAGCCACATGATCAGAAGAGCCTCTGACGATCCACCTCCAAGCTCACAAACCGGGCAGGTCTGTACCCCTTACCGCCACTCTGCGTAAGGACGCAATCAGCCTCTCGACACAAGAAGAGCAGATGATAATTCGGCTGCCAAGGTCTGGCCAAGTGCCAAGATCCACAACGGGGCCACTGACAATCAGACTGCCAAGAGTCGGTCAGCCCCAAACGGAGAAGCTCAATCCCTCCGACAAGCCACTGACGATACGCCTTCCCAAGAAGGGTCGTCACCCCGATGCGAGGTCCGACACTTCTAGCGAACCAGCCACTCCTCGTCCCACATCGAGTACCAAACTGGGGGTTGCTAGTCTGCCAACAACTCCGTGCTCAGCACCATCAGCTGAACCGCTGACGATCAAGCTCGCTAGGTCGTCCTCTCAGTCTTCATTCATACAAGGGGTAGCCGAAGAGGAACCGAAGTTAGCCAAGTATGTGGCCGCCCACACTGATGTTCCCTCCGCAGATGATGTAATCCCCCTAGAAAAGATACCTTACTTCATCAATAAAGGGTTATCTTTGAACTACCTCGAGCTTAATAAGTGTCACGCCCCAGAACCAGAATACTGGAGAGCGGGGGCAGACACAGCCAGCTACGTATATTGAAATAGAATACATCTCAACTATACGGTCACGGCTGTCTAGATATGAGGGTTTACTACAAGCCAGCAGTCTCTTGAGGTCAAGCCTATTGTCTCAATCTCAAGCAATTAACAGAGTTACAAGATGTTAGAGCATCAAATATATATATATAAGGCGTCCCAAATATTACATATTGGATGATCATGAAGCTAGTCGTACAAAATGATAGGACTAGCAAGAGTTCAGTCATACATGATCAACCCTAGGATTTGTTAATCATGTTTACAGCCCGTAGGCAGACAGTAAGTAAATGTGCATCGAGCTAACATGTGCTCGTCGGCTAAACGCCTCAAAAGAATAAATTTACATATAAGTGGGTGAAACAAAAAGGAAAACCCACTCTTGGCCCGGGTTCCGTCTAGTTGTCACCATTGGGCTGGAAGCTCGGTAGATCCTCGGGAGCTGCTCCGAAATCTGGCCACACAAAACCAGCTGGGTCAAACCCCAGAAAGAGCAAGTGCCACAAAGGAGGCCACAAATAAGAACAAAAGCCAGCATATCAGAACATAAAGAATAAAAGAAAGTGCAAGTAGGAAGGTATACAGGGCGATAAACGACTAGGGACGTGGAACCATTCCGGGAGCCAGGTTACAATCCTTAAACCAAACAAGGACCGGGATTGTACCCCTTTGCCTGAATAGCTCACTGTCTCTACCCATTTATCGTTAAGATAAGTAAAACAAACATGCTCAGGAGATAGCAGGTACTGGAGCTAGACAAGACTTAGACAAGGCTGGACACCATCCATTCACAATCGGCCAAACAAGTACTACGGCTTACTACTTTAACTAACTAGGGTTATCACAAGCCTAATTACTAAAAAGATGCAAGTGAGAAACTCCCAGTCCCAAGCCCTGCAGACTATCCAGTTATCCTTCCGCGGGTTGAGAGTTATAGTTGGGTACATCGCCCGGGAGACAAATGTACCCTTAGGTGACTTAGAGGGTGCAACACATGACAGTGTGCTGGAAATGTGCTCTACTCGTCGGCAAGCTACAAGTCCATTAAAGCGCCCAGATAACGAGATTGCCTGTGACTGGGAATTCTCCATGTTCTAGTTTGATCTAATAATTAGCCTAATCCAATTTAGCGTGAGTCCCTGGCCGTGGTACCCAGGAAGTCACGTCCTAGACATGATGCAAGACAAAACAAGTGGATTGTGCAAACAAGCAAGCAGGAACACCCACGGTGTCAAGGCAAGTCAAGTCAAGTTATCAAGTCAAGTCAAGTCAAGAGTGCGCCACCACGGGCCACTATCAAGTTATCAAGATAATCATGTCAGGGTACTTGTTAGGGGTGCGCCACGACGGGCCACTATCATGTCAGATTGGTTGTGTCAGAAGTGCACCACTATGGGTCATTGTCATGTTATACTAGTTCCTTGTCATACCATGCTGTGTACAATAGTTATTCCAAACATATTAAGCAAAATCAAGTTCATGCCAAAAGGCGTAAGGATATAAAATGGGCGTAAAATACCTAATAAAATACTAATATAAAATAGGACTATAGAAGAGCCAAGATCAAGAAATAACAAATTCATCAAAGACAAGTAGGTTGCGCAGGGCATGCACTGCGCAGGGTGCCAAGTGCGCAGGGTGAGCTGCGCAGGGTACCAACTGCGCAGGGTGCCAAGTGCGCAGGGGCAGATGGCGCACAGATGGATTGTGCAGAAGGTAGACTGCGCAGGAGTGAACTGCGCAGGAGTTGGTTACGCAGAGATGGATTGCGCAGGAAATGGGTTGCGCAGACATGAACTGCGCAAGGGATGGCTTGCGCAAGGCTGGCTTGCGTATGGCTGGCTTGCGCATGGCTGACTTGCGCCAGCACAGTCCAGCGCAGCGCAAAGCACTGGCCAAGTGATTGCGCAATCGGCCATGCGCTAAAGAGCACAGGCCGGGGGTGCGCAATCGGCCATGCGCTAAAAAGCGCAAGGCAGAGGGCTGTTCTTCCTGGCCGAGAGCAAGTCCAAGAACACCAAGAACTTCAATTCTTCATAACTTTGCCAAATTAAAACCAAATCTAGATTTTCAAAGTTCTAACTTGAGTAAAATCAAATTCTCTTCCACATGGAAGCATCAAAACAAGCAAAAATCAAAGTTTAATAGATCGAAACCAAGGATTTTCGAAAATGGTTAAAACCTAGATCTAGAAGAATGAAAGCTCCAAATCACAAAATTCTAAGTTCTAATGTTGATCTACATGTCCTAATCTATCAAATGGACAAATAAAATTGGGTGCTTATTTGTTGGCAAGGTGCACTTGCCTATTGGTTGGGGAGTTGTGTGGAAGAAGAAGGAAGAAGAAGTTTGTAAGAAATAAATGAGAGAATGAAGAGGAGAGAGAAAAGTAGGTGGTGTTATAAAGTGGGGGAGTTGTGGTGTGTTGAGGGAGGAGTGTAGGTTAAGGTGTTCCATTCATGATGAACCAAACTAAACCAACTTTCACAAAATAAAACCAAGCCATGGTCCAAAAATTCATTTACGAGAAACCAAAATCCGCAAGTCGAGAAAATAAAATACGTGCCAAAATCAAATTACGAGCATAAATACGAAATACAGGAAATAGGGGTGACAATAAGCTTTATAAAATGTACGCTATGGAACACGGTATAGGCACTCACCTACACACACAAGTGACAAATGTCTACACCACAATCCAGCTTACTCCAGCCGAAGACGCTTACCGAATAATCGAGGGAGGGGACCATCCAATCATCTTCGGCCGGATGGACGATCCGTATCCCTTCACCATAGAAGAAGTCGACCTTGGATCGGATGTCGGGAGACTACCTCTGTATCTTTATAGCCCCCAATCTAAATATCTCAACAAGAAACAGGGGTACAATCTGGAAACGACACCGGGTTTGAACTACGGTACTGGACGACGATTACCTTTGAAGCCCCCGGTCCCGGCTGGCAAACCACGGGACTACTATAGCAAGACTTGATATGGATTAGGGTATGTAATACCCACAATGACCGCTGAAAGTTCAGATGAAGAATGTGACTGGCATTCACATTCGACCGGGTCACCAACCTCTGATTCGGATACCAGCATCGGAGACGTATTCAGATAAGTCTTGTCGGTCAACATGGCATTCGCCGACGCCTATGAAGAAGACGAGGATATCCCCAAACTTCTTGAGCTAGAACCATGGGCACAACAGCTAGATGAACAATGGGAGAAGCGTTTCGAGCAAAGAGAACCTCCCACTGAAGATGAGGTCATACAAGTTAATCTTGGTGACGAAGCTTCCTCGAAACCAATCTTCATCAGCCAGAGTCTGACAGATGAAAAGCGAGAATCGCTGCTCCAACTCGTCAAGTAGTATATCGATGTGTTCGCCTGGAGCTACGAATATATGCCTGGATTGGACCCCAAAATCGCACTCCACAAACTCAATATTCGTCCGGATGCAAAACCTGTCAAACAACAGCAACGATGGTATCGCCCCGATGTCATGAATGCTATTGAAGCCGAGGTCAACAAACTGATAGCCAGCGGCTTCATTCGCGAAGAGCAGCATCCAGACTGGGTAGCCAACATAGTACCAGTTCTCAAGAAGAACGGAAAGATCCGAATATGCATTGACTTCCGGAATCTGAATGAAGCATGCCCGAAAGATGAATTCCCTCTTCCTATCACAGATATTATGATCGACAACACCTGCGGCTTCGAACTTATGTCCTTCATGGATGGCTTCTCAGGATACAACCAGATCAAGATGTTCTCTGACGACGAGAAGCACACATCATTCCGAACACCGATTGGTACATACTGCTATACCGTTATGCCTTTCGGTTTAAGGAATGCTGGCGCTACTTACCAGAGAGCTATGAGCGTCATCTTTAGAGACCACTTGCGCAAGACAGTGGAATGCTACGTTGACGACATCGTCGTCAAAAGCCGTTCGAAGGAAAATCATCTACAAGATCTCAGGACAGTGTTCGACCTAGTGCGAGCACACAACTTAAAGATGAACCCTACGAAATCATTCTTGGGTGTCTCCAGCGGAAAATTCCTGGGTTTCGTCATCACTTTTCAGGGCATTCACATCGACCCCGAGAAAACAAAGGCAATTATGGAGATGGGTCCCCCGAGAAATCTCTGCTAACTCCGAGGCCTCCAAGGCAGGCTAGCTTACATCATGAGATTCATCTCTAATCTCTCTGGACGATGTCAACCATTCACCCGTCTCATGAAGAAGGGAGTCTCTTTCGTATGGGATGAGGAATGCCAGCGCGCTTTCGACAGCATCAAAGAATATTTTTCAAATCCCCCAGTCCTGGTAGCTCCTGTTGCCGGGAAGCCATTCATGCTCTATGTACGAGCGATGAAACATTCTCTTGGCGCTCTATTGACACAAAACAATGACGCGGGCCACGAACAAGCTATATACTACCTCATCGGAAGATGATTGGGCCAGAATACCGATATACGGCCGTAGAAAAGGAATGCCTTGCTCTCGTGTTCGCAATCCAGAAGACGCGACACTACGTCACGGGACAAACCATCCATATGATATCGCGGATCAACCCCCTCAGGGTCCTCATGACCAAACCTGGGGCACTCAGCTCTCGTCTTGCTACCTGGACGATATTACTATCACCATACCACATGATCTTCGTCCCGCAAAAGGCTGTTAAAGGCCAAGCTCTGGCAGACTTTCTAGCAGCCCATCCAGGTTCGGAGACGACTAGGGTATATGAAGAGATACCGGACGAGGTCACCAGTTCAAATGCAGTCTCCCATGATGCCATCTGGCGAATGTTCTTCGACGGCACTTCGAGAACTGGACCCAAAGGCAACATCGTCTCTGGAGTTGGAGTGGTGCTGATTTCTCCCTCCGGCTTAGTGATCAACCGGGCCTACTCACTCACAGAGCCCTGTTCAAATAATGTGGCCGAGTACAACGCCTTGGTCAATGGCCTTCGGCTAGCAAAAGAGCTGGGGATAGAGTATCTTGAAGCATATGGTGACTCACAGTTAATCGTCAATCAGATTCGGGGGTCATACGAGATCCGCCACAAAGACATGATCCCGTATCATCGAATAGCAATCGACATCATCTCGTCTCTGGAAGGATTCTTCATAGAACATGTTCCCAGACTCCAGAACATTGAGGCTGATGCCCTAGCTGGTTTGGCCACTTCCCTAGCTGTGCCAAATTACGCTCGTCATCAGGTCGACATAATAGGCCGTGAACTGGTATATCCTAAGGATAACGTTCAATGCATGGAAAGCTACTCCGCCCTTTCGGTCGATGAAGCACCAGACTGGAGACAGCCGTTCATCGACTTCGTAGTATACGACATTCTGCCAGAGAATCCAAAGGAAGCTACTTCTATCAGAAGACGTTCTCTCAGATTTTTCTACGATACGGAGACGAAAATGCTGTATCACCGATCCTATGACGGTTTACTGCTTCGGTGTCTATCAAATACAGAAGCCAAGGAAGCTGTACGCGAGGCCTATGATGGTGTCTGCGGAGCCCATCAACCTGGCCCAAAACTGCAAGACCGCCTTCGCCGAATGGGCTATTACTGGCCCACGATGGTTGCAGATGCAATAGATTACGCACGAAAGTACAGAGCCTGCCAAATCCACGTCGACTTCATCCACCAGCCATCTGAATTCCTACATCCGACTGTGGCCTCCTGGCCATTCGAAGCATGGGGTATGGACATTGTCGGCCCAATCACCCCACCTTCGTCCAGCGGACACCGATTCATACTCGCAATCACCGATTACTTCTCCAAATGGGCGGAAGCCATCCCATTGGCAGAGGTAAAAACTTCAAACGTGATCAGCTTCCTCAAGCATCATGTCATCTACCGCCTTGGACTGCCCCGAAGGATCATTCACGACAATGGGCCACAGTTCGCAAGCCATATATTTTATCGGTTCTGCGACAAGCACCGAATTCAGAACATTGCTTCGACACCCTACAACCCAGCAGCCAACGGGTTAGCAGAAGCATTCAACAAAACCATAATCAAGCTACTCAAGAAATTCGTGTCCTCTAACAAGCGCAACTGGAACGAGAAGCTCGGCGAATGCTTATGGGCGTATCATACCACAGTTCGAACAGCCACCGGGAATACACTATTTTCCCTGGTGTACGGGAGTGAGGCATTTCTTCCATTAGAGACTCAAATCCCCTCACTTCGCGTCGCCCTCACACATCAGTTGACGACAGACGAAAACCACCATCGTCGACTACAGGAATTGGAGACCGTGGACGAGAAACGTCTGTTAGCTCAACAGCGAATCGAACTATATCAGGCCAGAATCTCCGGAGCTTTCAACAAGAAGGTCAAGGTCAGAACATTCCAAGTAGGCGATCTCGTTCTGGCAGTTCGGAGGCCGATGGTTATGACGCATAAAACCGTCGGTAAATTCCAACCAAAATGGGAAGGCCCGTTCATCATTGAAGCCGTATTCTCCAACGGCGCCTACCGCCTCGTAAAACAAAATAAAGACTTGCTCATGTTGCCCATCAACGGCAAGTTCCTGAAGAAGTACTATGTCTGAAACAAAATCATCGAGACATCTCAGAGCGTCGAGTTATGTACCTCTCCGTACCGCTGAACTTACATTCTGGTTCCATACATCGAGTCATGTACCCGCTGGTACCTCTGAACTCATTGCCACATTTTCCAATTATACGAGTCACGTACCCGCTGGTACCGCTGAACTCACCCTCATAATTTTCCAGATTATTGGGTCACGTATCCGCTGGTACCGCTGAACTCACACTCACCATTCTTCAGATTCCCGAGTCATGCACTCACACTCACATCATTCCAAATTATCGAGTCATGTACCCGCTGGTGCCTCTGAACTCACATTTCGGTCACTCTTTCATATAGTAAGTCATGTATGATCATACCTCTGAACTTTCTTCCTGGAAGAGATCACCCCTCATGATCCACTACCCGCACTTCCAGTGCACAAAAAAGGGTAAGCGATCCACAAATTTCCAAAACGGCCATGTCCTCATTACCTCTGAGTCATTTCACTTCCGCCAAAAATAAATCACCCCCTACATAAAACTTCCATGTCCTCATTACCTCTGAGTCGTTTTATGTGCCCCCTCTTCATTGAGCCCACTCCTGCCATATCCTCATTACCTCTGTGTGGGAAGGCTCCGTAGAAGAAACCTTCATACTTGCCATGTCCTCATTACCTCTGAGTAAGTATGTCGGTCCCCTTTCAACCTATTATCTGTACCCACAACCGGAGTACGACAAGGAAAATAGGTCCACAAATGTCCTCTGTTGACCACAAATGTCCTCTGTTGACCACAAACGTCCTCTGTTGACCACAAATATCCTCTGTTGACCACAAATGTTCTCGGTTGACCACAAATGTCCTCTGTTGACCACAAATGTCCTCTGTTGACCACAAATATCCTCCAAGAAGTTACTCCTGCCATGTCCTCATTACCTCTGAGCAGGAAGATTCTACGATAAAACCCTCATGCTTGCCATGTCCTCATAACCTCTGAGCAAATATGTTGGTTTTCTTTCATCCTATTATCCGTATCCTAAACCAGGGTACGCCAAGGATAATAGGCCCACAAATATCCTCTGTTAAGTTCCTTAGCATAAACCCACCATCTCATCATGCCCCGGGAGCCCAGCTGCTCTACGACATTCTTTTTCCCAATACCGAGAGCACCCATGACCACTTTACCATGGCTGTTTCGGATATCCTGACCAAACTTGTTATCCGTACCTAAAACCAAGGTACGTCCAGGGTAACAGGTCCACAAATAATCCTCCAGCAGATCCAATTCCACAAATACCACAAGTACAAGAAAGAGAAGATGAGTTGAAACATGCTCATTTATTCAAAATTCAAAGTACTACATCATCTGGGATCATGTCCCTTGACAAAAAGAAAAAAAAAGAAGAAAAGAAAACAGTGAAAGAAAACAGAAAACTGATTACTGCTCCGGGGCACATAACGCCGTAAGACGGTCCGTCGGCAAGGCAACCGACCGCTCAAACCTCTGTTTAGCTCGACGCTCCGCCTCTTGGGTCAGCACCGCCTCGTCCTACAGATGAGCATGAGCTTGCCAGTTGTCCTCGAATTTCTTGAAAGCCCGCTCCAGGTTAACAGAAGATCGGGAAACCTTCTCGGCCTCCTGAACAATTGACTCCTGTTCCGCATGAACAGCCTTCAGCTCTGACTCTAGGAAGGCCAATTCCTTCTGAAGTGCGAGAATCCGCTCCTTCGTGTCAGCTATTCCATGAGAAGAAGCCTCTTTCCGAGCCCTACAAGCTTGACTTCGATGACCCAACCTGTCATACGAAGCAGAAAGCTCATCAAGGTCCCCCTTCACAACTGGCCCGACAGTGTCTCGAGCGAGCTTTATCCTATCCCGAGCGGCAATAAGGAAGCCCCGCACTCGTTCAATCGCAGCAGGCAAGTCAGCCTGCCGTAACACCAGCAATCGGGTCACGAGCTGATCAGCCTCTGCCAACTTGGGCTCCAGGAGCGCAGCCAAACCCATCCCGCCAGGAAGAGTCTTCAAAGTTTCAATTTGACCCCGAGCGCACCGCAGGGACAGAGAAAAAGGGGTCTTCCGTTCTACGGCAGCATCTACACCCCTCTTTAAATGGCGATAAAAGCTGTCGACCACATCCTGAGACACCTCGTCCAGAGCCTCCGAGGAAGCCGGCGTCAACAGGAGTGTAGCTGGCAATACTGAAGAAGATGTGACAGAATCTGTCGCTCCTGCCACGAGGGAAACAAACTCTGTGCGGAAGGACGCCTGAACAGCGGCCAACTCCTCTTCAGCAGCCCGCAGAACTTGAATGCTCGGCAGGGCCGAGAAGTCAATCTCCGAAGCCGTATAAGCGGCAGAGGATGAGGCGGAGACCATCGCTCCCGGAATAAGCTCCACTCCTATCTGCCCGGAGCTGGCGGGAGGCCCCTCGACATGAGTCGGTGAAGGAGAAGAAACGCTCCTTTCCCCCAGATCGCAGCAGGCCGAGCCTTCTCCAAGAACATCCGCTGTGGGAAGTAAAGGGTCAGGACCTGTAGGGCCAAGACAACCATGAATCGATTTGACCAGGTGGATATGTTGATAGAGCAAATAAGCCCCCTCACTAGTCAATATTTGGCTTATCTTACCAGCGGAAGAGTATGGAGGCTGAGGTTCGCCTACGGCCACCACAACCTCTCCACCAGCGACCTCCGAGTCGAATATAATAGACTCCTCCGCCCCGACACCCTCGGAAAGGGATGCGACAAGATCGGCATCGCCTTGCTGGAATTCAGCAATCTCGGAGACAGGCCCAAGGAAATCTTCGTTACCCCGGGCCGGGGCCTCAGCAACTTGGGAGTCCTCAGCCGCCGCTGAGAGAGCCCCCGCAGAAATGACCGCGTCACACACGTCGCTAATCAAAGCAGCAAGGACAGGATCGACCTCAGGAGCAGCAGGCGGTTCATGAGAGCCTGGTTCGTCAGACGCCTACAGAGAAAAAATGATTAGGTCATATCTCCAAGAAAAAAGAAAACCACAACAAGGAGATAGCCCCAACATAGTCTTACCTCCGGAGCATCGTCAACATCCTCACCCCTCTTCGTAATAAGTAGCGTATGAGGTCTGACCGCAGCTCTCTTTCAGGAAAAGGCTACTCCTCCGTCAGTAGACTCATGCCTGCCTCGCTTACGCGAGGGACCAGGCACGACAGGCGGTGGTTCTACCCTCACCACCTCTGATACAGGTGGCAACTGATCTACCACCTCCTCTAATACGACCGACGGTTGATCCGTCATCATCTCATCTGCTATGATGGGTGGTTGATCTGCCACTGCCCCGCTATCAGAAGAGAGAGAGTCCTCGTCGTCCCGTTCGTTGCTTCCCTCGATTGTGTCAAAGGACTCGGAATCGGGCACGGGAACCTTATTCGTCCCTTTCTTCTTTGCCTTCGACACCGTAGCCCTCTCCGCCAAACGAGTGCCCACGATGAAGCTAGTCCTCGGATCAAAATCAACAGGAGGCTGGTTTACCGTAACATGGTATAAAGCCGCCATATATAAGATTTCCCCCAGCACGTTTGCTGCAGGAACTGAGAAACTAGTTCGAGTATGACAAGTGTCATAGTAGCTCCATGCCCTAATACCGTCAAGGATGCTACCCTCAAATCCCAGGCAGGAACTAGAATGCCCAAGGAATAGTTGACTGTACCCAAATTGACGGGCAAACCTACTGGGCAAGTTGGGCTCCAGGTACACAGTGTTGCGGTTGCGATAAACTAAATGCGCCGGGCGAATGTTACGCAACCAGAAACGCATCTTCTCAGGTAAGAAATGAGGAGATCCAACGCCATCAACATGGACACTCCTCACTTCCTGGTCGGTAAAACGGGGAACGGATACGAAGAAATCATATCCGTCCACCCTCGCCAACATCCTCCGACACGCCGGCATGGTACTATATTCCCAAGGCTGATGACGGTATCTGAAAAGAAAAGCGTCGTCGTCCGTAACGCCGTCTTCCATCCCAGGCCTCATCAAAGACCGATAATGCAACAGCAGCCACCCCATCAGGTAATAATAAGGCAGCTCTATACGTTCAAAGTCCGTCACCACGTCACGAGCGATGACCTTGGACGAGGAGGCACGGAGACCATGATGAATGCTGCACACCATTGCGGGAAGAAGAGCCAGCCTGACCCCAAAGGCCAGCTTCACGGCGGAAAGAATAAAGTGACGGTCGATCCTCTCGATGGAACCTGCCCCTCCTGAGACCACATAATTGCACAGCCACACCATTAAAAAGCCTGCCAAGAGTGCCTTCTCTGACAGCCGTCGAGTACCACAATAAAAATAGCTGAAGGAGTCAATCTGGCTCCCAAACTTATCACTCTTAAACTTCAACCTCCTAGCAGTCGACACCAAGCCTTCTACTTCCCTAGGAGTTTGGCGACCTCGGGAAGTAACTCGGCCAGCAGCACTGAATTTAAAAAGATAGGAGACCCAAGAGTTGGTATGGGAGTGTCCCCTTCCGAGCTATCATTTTTCTTGATAGTCGTTTGGTGACAGGTACTATAGTGACATAACAGTTCCTAGTACACAGCGACGAAGCCTGGGAATCGTCGATCTAGATCCTGGAACTCCTCGTTCGTTGGAGTGTACGCTTCGAAGGGCTCGTCTCCCCTGGGAAGCTTGGAGACAGCATACATCTCATGGAGAGCGAGCCCCAACTCTCCTACAGGTGTGAAGAAAGTCCCTGTCCGATGATTATACATCTCCAGAAGGGCCATGAACAACGGCTTATTAATGGACAATCCGTGGCTGGTACCCCGGATAGCATCATAAAGATTGACTTCTCGCAAAAACACCTCGTAGTTCCGTAGAATCTACGAGGTCAGGTTAGCCCACGAGGGAAAGGGGTGTAACCAGCTCGGCAGTACCAATCTGCCAACAAGATAGGACCCTTTTCGAGCAAGCTGGCTCAGGAAGGTATCAGCCTGAGAAAATGAGAAGTTAGGACTGGATGTGTTGATAAAGGTACCCGGAGCTAACCCCATCACAGATCGACTGGCCGGATCCTTGATCGCGCGTACTGACCCAGTAGTTTTATTGTAACGGATGTTACCCACAAACATTCTCGGTCTGGTTGGAGTGAGGGAGTCTGTCATCTGCCTTTCCAAAAAAATCATGTTGAACCACGCAAGAGGGAATGATGCTTCATAATGGGGATATGAATCGGCATCCCGTCCAGATTAAAATCCTAACTCTCGGAGATATCCAGCACTCGGGAGTTTTTTATGGTCAATACATCCCCAAAGAGGAAGACCGACCTCAGATACTTCCCATTTGGCTCCCCAGAGCTCATCATGTCACTAAGGAATTGGAAAGATTGAACCCTGATAACATTCAGTCGCTCCAAAGGCTCATTAACAAGGAGCTGCTCTGACACTTGACGAACTAAATCGTCCCGTCGCACATCCGTGGCAAGTTGATTCGAGCCAACCAGAAGTCTCCCCGCAGGATTTACTGGCAGATTCACTGAAGAAGAGACGAAAGAAATAAGATTAGAAGATAGTCAAAAACAAAGAAGCATTTGAAAGATCATTTGAGTCTATGCGGCTCGGGTCATCACAGCCTCATGCGGCTCAGAACCATATGAGTCCATGCGGTTCGATTTATCACAGCCTTATGCGGCTTCGAGTCAGATGAGTCCATACAAATCAAGTTCAGATGAGCTTGTGAAGCTTCTACGATTTGGGTTCGAAAGGACCTATGCGGTTCAAGGTTCACATGGACTCAACAGATAAACCTAGGCGCTGATACGGCTCAGATTCAGGTGAGACTATGCGGTTCAAAGTCCACGCAGACTCATGCGGCCCTGAACAGACAGACTTATGCGGCTACAAGCAGATGAGCTTATGCGGTTCAAAAGTGAACTACGCTCATGCGGCTCAAACCAAAAATATATATGCGGTTCAGATCGAGTATGACAAGCCCATACGGCCTCCTGGGCGAAGTGCTTATGCGGTCATATCGACGAACCTTGTACATGCGGTTTGTGCATAAATTATGCAGCAGAGCCATGGCAGTTAGGGTTCTAAAGTAATGCCCTTACCAGCGATGGGTGGATGAACGTCGGGATGAACAGAGTGAATAGCGGCCGGCAGAGGAGTGGCCACGTTCATCGCCACAGTCGCCGCAGAACCGACCGCCTTGCCCTTCGCAGCCTTCGACGCAGCAGCCTTCTTGGGAGCCATAGGTGCTTGGGAGAGAAAGGAGTTAGAAAGAATCAAAGAGAGCAAAAAAGATTCCCTAGAACGAAAGTGTTCCTATTTATAGACAAAGAAGGAACGCCTCGATCCGCGTACAATATGATGACCGACTCTTCGGTCATCGAGGCAAAACGGCTGAATAATAGCCTGACTCTTGGGATCATGGCCCAAGAAAGCGGCTCTTAAAATCTGCAGCAAATCAAGAGCATTAAATGCAGAACATTTGCACATGTGGCAGGAAGACGTGGCAAGAAGCTCATGCAGCCAAAACAGCCCATGCGGCTCAGAGAGTTATGCGGTTGAGGTAATCATGCGGCTGGTCAAATCTATACGGCTCTGGCATAATCATGCTTCTTATTCAAAGTATTTCAATTTTGCAAATTGAAAACTTTGAAGGGGGTCTTGTAGAAGCATAAAAAAGAAGAGAAAAATGATCCATGTGGCCAAGGGGCCACATGCGGCTCAAGAGTCCCATGCGGCTCAAACCCAGACTGGACTCCATGCGGCCAGCAAAGGGGAGCCACGTGTCTTTTTAGAATGGCTGTACCCAGCGTCATTCAAACGCAATTAATGCTCTGGCGGCTGAAAATTAATGCTCTGACGGCTGACAGCTGACAGCCCTGACGAAAAGTAGTCATGATGACTGACACAAAAGTACTATCTTCCTAGGAAACTGGAGAAAATCTTCACAGCTTCGAGGCAAGTTTATGCGGCCAGACTAGACGAGTTCATGCGGCCAGTACAGAGAAACCTATGCGGTTCAATCATGAAGGTCCCCCATGCGGCTCGGCCAGGAAAGAAATCAATGCGGCCCGGCCATGAAGACTCTCATACAGCACAACCATGAAGACCCCCATGCGGCTCGGTCATGAACATATTCATGCGGCTCGGTCATGACAACCTTCATGCGGTTCGAGTATAGAGACTATTCATGCGGCTCGGTCATGAAATCTTTCATGCGGCTCGGTCATGACGACCTTCATGCGGCCCAAATATGAACGCTCCTCATGCGGCTCAACAATGATGACAGGACACGTGTCCTAAAGATAATCAAATTTTGGGTCAGATCCCAAAGATTTGGGACACGTGGCAAGAGAATGAATTAAATTGATTCATTTAGATTTGCGGATATCAGCAAATCATCATGATGAGGATTTATTGCAATCAACATTAATGACTGACATGATTTGGCATAATCCCCATTAATGGCCCAGATCCTTCATGCTCAAGATTAATAGCCCAGATTGATCACTTATCAGGCCGCCGCCACTTTGAGAATGGGCAATCATTGCAAACCCTAATGATGCCCCCACCATTATAAATAGCAGGGTGCCATTCTCTTGCAAAGATAGATAGAGATACACAGAGGGATATACGCACATACAGAGAGGCGCTCCCCCAATAATCAGAGAGAAAAATCCACAGAGATCAATCCAGAGAGAGAGAAGCCAGAAGAGCAATACGAGGAGAGCAAGAAGAGCATTTCTTCATCAACGCCAACCATCTCGTCACAGGAGCCAAGGCTACGTCCGATCGTCCAAGGAGTAAGGCAGAGCTGCCGTCGCTTTCCCGAGCCTCTATCGTCACCCCCAGAATCAAAAATAAATAATTGTACTTAGATTGTTGTACCTAGGTTTTCGTCCTAATACTTTCTTTATACAAGCGAGTTTGTAACGTGAAGTAAAAGTTCAGTCCTCCCATAAAACTGTTCTGCTCTTTTATATATCATGGCAAACAGCATGATTGTGAGCGCATGCTTCTGATTTGCTACCGGCATAGCAGGTTTGAGGCGCATGGACCGTGCTGCCTTGGACTTCTTCGTACCAGCCCACTGGGGCGTATAGTACTCAGAGTCCAAATCCTCCTTGCCACTACAGCGAGTGAGTCTGTCAAAGACAGAGGCCTTCTGTGGCGCATCAGAGGTGATACGCGAGAAATTAGTTGTATTGCCTGTGGTTTGTATTGCGTATCTTGGTATACGTATACGTAATTTGATCCGTATTGCATGTCTTCCTGCTTAATTTATTCTAGTATTTCATTAGCTGGTTTATTCTTGGGTTGGTTCGGCTGGCTTGGTTTACTTGGTTCATCATGAGCCAAGGTGAACCCTCCTACCTACCACCACCCTTCTTATTTAATCCATTCCCCTCATTCTCTCTCTTTATTTACTTCTTCTTCTCCGCCATTACTTCTTCAACCACCAGGAGAGTGAGAGAGAGAGAGAGAGAGCTTAGGCAAGTTGTAAGCCCCCTGAATTTCAGGGCTATTTTAAAATTTTCTAAATAAATTATTTTCGCCGTGACTTTGACTTCTGGAGCGTCAGGGATGCCAATCTATGTAAACTCTCTTCACAAGTTTTGAAGTAGACAAGATTATCTTCATTTTGATATATCGTGTCCCACTTGAACTCGTTCCCTTGTGCTCTTTTTGTATCGCGCAACTTCGGGTCAACTTAGACCAATTAATCGTTCAATAATTATTCCCACTTTTATTTTTGATCATCGTTTGCATGTTATCGTGGCTTTTAATTTAGGGGCACTAGACCAGTCGTTTTCTCATAACCAACTTCTCATGAATGATCTACTCGAGACGTTCTCCACCCACGACCTTCGTGTCCCACTCAGACACTCTATTTTGTGCTCCATTTTCTTCGCACAACTTCCGGGTCAATTTAGGCCGATTTATTTTCTACCGTGAAACCTGATTTAATTTTCAATTTAATTTCGGGACCCGACATCGATCCAACCTAGTCGACCCGGCTCGACCGAACCCGAACCCAAGCTCCATATTGTTCTCTCAGGACTGCATTAATACCCCACATAATTTTCCTATTTTTTCTATTTTGAAAATATCTTTTCCTCTCTCTCACTAAAATATCTCTCTCTTTTCCTCTCTCCCTCTTAAATATTTCCTATATATATATATATACATATATATATATATAAAATATATATATATATATATATATATATATATATATATATATATATATATATATATATATATATATATATATACACTCTCTCTCCTATAACAAACCCACACTTACACACCACCTCACTTTACACCTACACACACACACATACCCCCCCATTCAGTCGACCTCTTTCTCTCGCTCTCATTCCTATAATATCTATATCTCTCTCTCTCTTTATTCTCACTCTCTCACTTTTTATATATAACATATATACACACACACCCACACAAATCTCACTCTCTCTCCCTCTCTCTCAACGGCACGTACACCCCCTCCCAAGCTTCGACCGAGCATCACCACCACCCTCACCATCCTTCTTCCCACAGCCTCCCTCCTTCCTCCTTTACTTCATCTTCATCACCATCACCAACACCATGCACCACCACCATCAACACCATCACCATCACACAAGCCACCACCATCACCCAAGCCACCGCCACACGCCACCGCGCCCTCGCCGTGCCCGACCAGGCCGGCCCGCACATAGCAGCATCTTCGGCAGTAGCTCACAGCAGCAGTGCAGCAGCGGTGTAGCAGCATGCGTAGCCGCACGTGCACGTACGCGCCCGAGATCGTGGTCGTGCGCCACTTCGTGGCCGGCCCGCACCACCGCGGGGACCCCCTAACTCCGACGAGCCCCCGGCGACCTCCCCCAGGCCGTCACCTTCCTCTCCGGTGCGACGCATGGGCTATTTGTGCATTTACGTCGAAATCCCGTCGTGACGCGCGCGTTTTGAACTCAGAAAGTGTGCTCCGTCGCATCAAGTTCATGCCCATTTTCTGGGAGATTCGACCGTTGGATCGGTGAACTTTTTGCTCTGTCACAATCTCAGTATATCCATCTTCACTCCCCTCAATTTTCGTCCGTTAATTTCATCGTTTGATACCTCAAAACTGGCCACCAAGTTGACGTTTTAAATTGAACTGTTTTTGGACAGTTTCGTGGAGCCGACTTCGTCAGCTCGTAACTCCACCGTCATAGCTCTGGTTGGTATGCTACCAGTTCCTGTGCACAGCTGGTATAACCCTCTTCCTGTCTCCTTTAGGTTTTGTTTCATTATAAGCACGTTCGGTTGGTCGAATTCGACGTCAAAGTTGGTCGTCCGAATTCTTTAATTTGCACTTGTTAAATTCCATTTTTGAACCCGGGACTCCGGATTCAATTTCTGACACCACCAGTAGACTTGTGGCATCGTTCTGGCATGTTTTCATATAAAATTTGTTTGATTTGGAGAACGTGGGCCCTAGCACGCATTTCGGTACAAAATGGGTCCCACTTTTCGAGTCAACGGGTCACTTTGAGATCGGCTCATCGGAATCCAGTTTCGGATATACCGTTGAGTTCGTATCGTCATTCTGGACTCGTTGACATTTAATTTGCTATGTTTTGAAGACATTTTCTCTGGCACGCATTTCCGTGCAAACTGGATACCAAGTGTCGCGTCAACGTATCATTTTGAGATCGGCACATCGGAATCCTATTTTGGACATACCGTTGGGTTCGTATCATCATTCTGGATTCGTGGACATGTAATTTGCTAGGTTTTATAGACTTCTATCTCGACACATTTTTCGGTACAAAGTGTGTCCAACGGCGGACATCATTTTGACCCAAAATTACCGTTTTGCCCCTGTGTCTAAATTGGACTTATGGGTAGGCTATCCCAGCTAATTTGACCGTTCTGGAAATGTTGGTGATATTTATTTTATCATCCGACAACATCTGTAGATTCTTATGTATTATCCTTAATTTGTAATTAATTATTTTCCCGAAATTGTTACTTTCTGTTTTTGAATTTTTATATATATTTTAATTTCTGTAAAAATCTGAGAAAAATTGTATTTAGATACTATCTTAATTTAGCTAATTTATTATAGTTTTTCTAGTATTTAATAAGTACTTTGGTATTTTATAAAAATGGGAAAACATAACTCATTTTCAGGATACGTGTGTTTACTGATTTTTAATAAATATTTATGAGGGTTTAAAAATCCCAGAAAAATTAGTATAAATTTCTATAATTAACAAGGATCATTTTGGTACTTTATTTTTTATATAATTGAGCTTTTTGTCTATCTCAAAAATTATTGGAACTTAGTGTACAGTTTGATTTATTTATTAGATAATTACGACTTTCAATATTTTGTGTTTTTTTTGAGTTATAGGCGTATTGGACCTCACCACGCACTAGTGTAAAGACCCTAGAGAATTAGTTTGGATATAGTGGCACTCCACATTAGACTTTTATGCTAGGTCCCCACTTGGCTAGTATCCAGTTAGGAGTCGTGTCACACCACTAGTGTAATATTGAACATAGCTTAGAACTGAGTTTGTATATCATTATTGACAGGACACCGGACATCTATATCTTCGTACTAGTATTCTTGCTTTGCTCGAGGCAAGTACATCTACAAACTCATTTACTGTCTTTTAATGCTAGAACATGTATTAACCCTGTTAAAATACTGATCTTTGAGGTAGCAAGTTATATCTTCACATGTTGTATTACTTTCAGTACCGGCCATGCTTAGGACAGTTCTTATATCTTCACATGCTTCTTACTGGTTCTCAGTACATGTTTCACTATACTGCTCTGAGTATTCACATGTTTTATACTGCTCCCAGTACCTGCCATGCTTATACTGCACCCAGTATCTTCCACATATTTTTATTGTTCTCGTACCTCTCACATTTAGAATATAGGTTATGGGGAAACTGACAGTGAGTACGTGATCATGCCCCCACGCTACGAACTTGAGCCATGTAGGGCCGACATTATGCATGTAGACCTTGCCAGAGGCCAATATCTCGAGGCACTTGTACGTTTGTACATTTAGGCATGTACGGAAGTACATATGGTTCTTACCGGTGCCACAGCACCATCACCTACTGATCGATCACGTACTTGCTCCAGTTTTAAATATTAGATATACATGTGTCACCTTGACAAATGTATTTTACCGTGATTCCAGTCCTACCATGATTCCAAATATGCCATGTTCCCTATGATACTATGATACTGTGATTCCAGTCATATCATGATTCCAGATATGCCATGTTCCCCTATGTTACTATGATACTGTGATCCCAGTTATACCATGATTCTATGTTCCAGTATTTCCTGTTTTATAGACTTATCACACCATGTTTCTTGTTGTACATCTCTTTTATTATATGTTCAGTACTTTAGTTGTAGAGGTTGTACTTGCTCCTGTCCTGACAGGATAACATTGTAGGTACACTTTTCGAGAAGGAAATGCTATGTGATACATGTTATGGTACTGATTTTGAGGATCTGGCCTTAGTCCCAGAAGAGGCCCGAGCGGGGAACCTTGCTTAGTTATTTTTATGTGTTTTGAGACTTAGATTTTGGTCTGTACTTATATTTGGTTACTGGACTTTGTCTCCAGTTAGATACTTTGGATGTGTATTATTAAGTCTGTGCTCATGTTACCTTCGCTTATAGATGATGTGTTGTGATGAACTTTAAATATAATTTTAGAACTGTTAGCTGCTTAGATCCTTTATTGTCTATACTTAGAACAGCTTACTACGCTTTAACCAAGCGTAGGCTGGACATGGCTCGGCCCGGCCCAACAATTTGGGTATCGGGTCGTGACACAACTGCATCTTGCTTCATGGAGGAACACAAATTTTATTTTCCATTCTCTTCTTCACAGCATTCTAACACACTTTAGTACTTAGCATTTTTAATTTCTATGGCTCAATTTGTGTAGATCTAAGTTTATAGTATTTTTAGATTTCTTGGGTTTTGATCTACTTAACATTGTTATTTCCAAGTTTTGATGGTTCCATGTTGTAGAGAATTTCGTTCTACCCAATTTTGACCTATGAAAGTCCAAATTTGGACTTACGGTGAAGATTTCATGGAGCTTGGAAGCTAAGGGTTCCATGGCCATCCTTCTCAGGTTTTCTGAGAAGATGGGTCCCCATTCACTCAGCCGCATAGATGGGTACCCACTTACTCAGCCGCATAAGATTCATTCACTCAGCCGCATGAGATTCATTCACCCAGCCGCATGAAATTTATTCACTCAGCCGCATAGATGGGTACCCACTTACTCAGCCGCATAGATGGGTACCCACTTACTCAGCCGCTTGAGATTTATTCACTCAACCGCATGAGATTCATTCACCCAGCCGCATGAGATTTATTCACTCAGCCCAATAGATGGGTACCCACTTACTCAGCCGCATAGATGGGTACCCTCTTACTCAGCCGCATGAGATTCATTCACTCAGCCGCATAAGATTCATTCACCCAGCCGCATGAGATTTATTCACTCAGCCGCATAGATGGGTACCCACTTACTCAGCCACATAGATGGGTACCCACTTACTCAGCCGCATGAGACTCATTTACCTAGCCGCATAGATGAGTACCCATCTACTGCCGCATGAGCCCCCAATTCACCCTTGGCCGTATAGTGTCTAATTTGGTTGTTTTTCTTGTCCTATTTGGCTGATTTATGGCCAGAATTTCTTCCAACTCCCAACATGAAAGTTGTAGATCTTTTCCTTGGCTTCCAGAATATGTTACTAACTATTTATGCAAGTTTTCTCATTTATGATGATGTAAGGATAAAATAAGATAGTGGCCCGTCGTGGCACACTCTTGATAAGTTACCCTGACATGATACACCTCGATATATTGTTACGACAGCTAGCACGACATGACAAGTATAAAAGACCTGGACACCGTGGGCGATTGTGTTTGTACAAATAAACTGATACTGTCTTGCATCATGTCTAGGATGGGGATCCCTGAGTACCACGGTCAGGGGTACCTACTAAAATTGACTAAGGCTAATTAACTAGAATGATTCAGTAGTCATGAAGAGATTCCCAGCTACAGGTAATCCCGTTATCTGGACGCATTAAGTGGACTTGTAGACTACCGACGAGTAGGGCACATTTTCAGCACACAGTCATGTGGTGCACCCTTCATAAACGAACATTCGACCCGGATAACCGGATGGTCTGCAGGGCTTGTGGCTGTTGGGATAATCTCATTGCATCTTGCTAGTAACTAGACTGTGATAACCCTAGTTAGTAAAAAGTATCAAGCCGTACTCTTGATTGGCCGTGATTGATTGGATGGAGTTTATTCCAGCTTAGTCTTATCCTGATCCTGTGCAAGATTGTAACATGACATGATTATTGATGCTTGCCTTAACAATAACGATCGGGGGTCCAGTTCTGTTCAGGCGAAGGGTTACAACCCCGATCCTTGTTTGGTTTAAGGGTTGTAACCTGGCTCCCGGAGCAGTTCTGTGTCCTCTCTTCGTTTATTGTCTTATTGCAACCCTATGCCATGTTTGTCATGTTTTACCTTACCTTAATACCATGATTATTTATACTGGCCTTAGCAATAAAGATCAGGGGTCCAGATCTGTTCAGGCGAAGGGTTACAACCCTGGTCCTTGTTTGGTTTAAGGGTGGTAACCTGGATTTCGGAGCAGTTCTGTGTCCTCTCTTCGTTTATTGTCTTCACTGTACCAATAGTATTTGAGACGGATTTCTATTCAGGTGAAGGGTTCCAACCCCGGTCCTTGTTTGGTTTAAGGGTTGTGACCTGGCTACTTGAATGGTTTCCTCGTACTCAGTTTATTGTTGTTATCTCTATTATTATCAGTTCTTTATTTATTATCTTTAATATTCTTTTGTGATATGCTAGTTTTAGTTCCTAAGTGAAGCCTTCTTTGTGGCACTTGCTCTTTCTGGGGTTTGACCCAGCTGGTTTTGTGTGGCCAGATATCGGAGCAGCACCAGAGGATCCACCTGTCTTCCAGCCAGATGGTGACCACCAGACGTAACCCTGGCAACGAGTGGGTTTCTTTTTGTCCTCCCACTTTATTGTAAAATTATTCTTTTGAGGTGTTTAGCCGGCGAGCACGTGTTAGCTCGTATTGTACCTTATTTACTGTCTGCCTGCGGGCTGTAACATGATTGACGGGATCCTAGGGTTGATCATGTATGACTAAACTCTTGCTAGTCCTGACATTTTGTAACGACTAGCTTCATGATCAGCTGAATATGTAATGTTTGGGACGTCTTGCCATTGTATATTTGGTCATCTTACATCTTGTAACACTTACTTACTTGCTTGTGATTGAGAAATAGGCTTGTTCATGACCATACGAGACTGTTGGCTTGTAGTTAAACCCTCATGTATCTAGACAGCCGTGACCGTATAGCGAGGTGGGTTGCACTTCAATATACGTAGCTGGCTATGTACGCCCCCGCTCTCCAGTATTCTGGTTCTGGGGTGTTACATGGTTTAAGTGGTGGCCCATGCAGGTCTTGTAAATCAAGATATGTGAGGGTTTACCGAATAGATGTCTCAATCAGTACTCGCCCTTGATCTCTACTTGTATCTTCTGGATCCCTGTAATCTTGACCTGATTACATGCTTGTATCGTTGATCTGTCCTGGTCCTTCCTTATTGTTCCCTATGTCATCTTCTTCAGCGGTATTGTTCCTGGACCTGCCGATCAGCAAGGCGGAGCACCTCCTGCGGACCAGCAGCAACCCGGAGATCAAGCCCAACATTCAGGAGTAGCCTCCAGAGTCATGCCTACCGAAGGAGAGCCACCAATTCAGCCCGTCCAGCCTGCAGAGCCTGATGATGGCCTTTGGTGGGTCTCATCAGGTCCCTATTAGCTTTCCAGGATCGTCGCGGAGATGTCTTGCACCAGGCGGTGGCAGATGCTTTGACCAGAGGAGGTCATCAGGGTAATAGCGCGGCCAACAGCTTCAAGCGCTTGAACCCTCCCTTCTTCGACGGCAGTGAAGATGCGATCGCCGCAGATGCTTGGCTTCAGGACATAGAGGTGATTCTAGAAGCAGCCAGGACTCCAGAGAACGAGAAGGTGGCCGTGGTGCGCCTGTAGTTACTAGATCTTGCCCGCAGCTGGTGGGCAGCGCAGGCCGATGGATTAGTGGCCCCTATTTCATGGGCAGTATTCAGGGAGAGATTCCAGACCAAGTATTTTGATGTTGTAGCTCGGTATGATCTACAGACGAGGTTCACCAATCTGAAGCAGATGGACAGGACGGTCGATGGATATGCGGCCAAGTTCTCCAGGCTTAGTCGGTTTGCTCCCACCTTGGTGGCGACCGAGTTCAATAGAGCCCAGCGGTTCCAGCAGGGGCTCCACCTAGAGATTTTATTGGCGGTGGAGCAGTTTGAGCATCAGACTTTTGATGCAGTGTTGAGAGCAGCCCAGAGGCATGAGTATACCTCCCAGAGAATCGTGGATAGGACCGGAGGATGGAAGCGATCTCACGGCCAGATGAATCAGTCATCAGCACCAGCCCCGGCTGCCAGGGCTTTGACTATTGGAGCTCTGAGGCGGGCGGCCTCAGTGACGTCGGTTCAGCATTCTATCCCGACGCACCCTCAGCAGCAGAAGCAGAAGCAGTCTTCCACCGTGGGATGTTCACACTGCGGGTAGCCAGGACATGTGGTATCAGAGTGTCGCAGAGCACAGGGTTTGTGCTTGGTTTGTGGTACCCCGGACCACAGGGTTGGGAACTGCCCGAACAGGGGGAGTTCGTCGGCCTTCTCTAGTCCTTCAGTTAGAGGACCAGCACTAGTACAGCAGCAGCAGTTGCAGTACCCATTCCCGAGGCCGTTGCTGACACAGGCCCAGGCATTCCAGCAGCAGAGACCGCAACAGTATGCCCAAGCCCAAGCCCTGATCAAGAGCAGGCAGAGGAATTTTCAGCAGAGGGGACCCGCACCCAGAGGACATGGTCAAGTGCTGGCTTTGACCGTGGGAGAAGAAGGAATAGCACCAGGTGAGGTAGTGGCAGGTACTATTCTCGTCAATACCTTTCCAGCTTCAGTATTATTTGATTCTGGCGCTCGCATTCATTTATGTCTGCACGATTCGCGACACGGGTAGGACTGGAGCCCGAGTCAGTATCAGTAAGGCTCAATATACTTACCGGTAACAGACTTGTGGGAGTAGATAGGGTGTTTTCCTCGTGTCGGATCGTAGTTAGCGGTAGAGAATTCTCCGCTAGATTGATAGAGTTCTCGATGGCCGATTATGATGTGGTCTTAGGGATGGATTGGTTGAGGGACCAGTATGCTAGGATAGACTGCCACATTGGCAGGGTTATTTTTAGCATTCCAGGCGAGCCAGAGTTTTTCTTCTCCCGAGGCAAAGTTGAACCTTCTCCTCCAGTGTTGCGGATGGCTGTAGCAGCAGTACAGTTACCTCGGATAGTCGAAGAGTTTCCAGATGTTTTCCCAGAAGAGCTTCCAGGGATGCCGCCAGAGCGAGAGATCAAGTTTACCATCGACTTGATTCCCGGAACAGCCCCAGTGTCAGAGAGAGTCTACAGGATGGCGCCATCAGAGCTAGAGATATTGTACAAGATGATTGAAGAACTCAGAACCAAGGGATTCATTCGTGCTAGTAGATCGCCTTGGGGAGCTCCGATGCTTCTTGTAAAAAAGAAGGATGGTACGTCCAGGTTATGTGTAGATTATCGTACGTTGAACTCAGTGACAAATAAGAACAGATACCCTCTCCCGAGGATAGATGACTTGTTTGATCAACTCCAAGGGGCAGCAGTGTTTTCGAAGATCGGCTTACGATCAGGATACCATCAGATCAGAGTCAGAGAGCAGGACATCCCGAAGACAGCTTTCAGATCTAGGTATGGGCATTGGGAGTTCCTTGTGATGCCATTTGGAGCAACCAATATGCCGACAGTATTCATGGACCTCTTGAATCGTATCTTTATGCCTTATTTGGATCAGTTCGTGATTGTGTTCCTGGACGACATCCTGGTCTATAGCAAGAGTGAGGCGGAGCATGAGCAGCATCTCAGAATCGTCCTCCAGATTCTCTTGGAGCACCAGTTGTATGCCAAGTTCAGCAAATGCGAGTTCTGGCTCGATCGCATTTCGTACTTGGGTCATATCATCACCCGAGGAGGAGTTGAAGTGGAACCCCAGAAGATCGTGGCCATTGAGTCATGGCCAGTGCCCAGTACAGTCGCAGAAGTTCGCAGTTTTCTTGGATTGGCCGGCTACTACCGGCAATTTGTTTCAGACTTTGCTCGAATTTCAGCGCCATTGACCCAGTTGACCCGTAAGGATGTGCAGTTTGCTTGGACAGCGGAATGTCCGAATTCCTTTGAGAAGTTGAAGCGAGGCTTGATGAGGGCTCCTATTCTTACGCTTCCAGATGGAACCGGAGGATTCTCAGTGTATTGTGATGCTTCAGGCAGAGGCTTAGGATGTGTTCTGATGCAGCATGGGAAGGTAATAGCTTATGCGTCACGACAACTTCGTGATCATGAGAGGAATTACCCAACACATGACTTAGAGCTGGCAGCTGTAGTGTTTGCACTTAAGTTATGGAGACACTACCTGTATGGAGATAGGGTGGAGATTTTTACCGACCACAAGAGTCTGAAGTATGTTTTCACCCAGAAGGACCTTAATATACGTCAGAGAAGGTGGCTAGAGCTACTTGTGGATTATGATGTCAACCTGCAGTATCACCCAGGGAAGGCCAATGTCGTTGCAGATGCATTGAGCAGGAGAGCCGGAGTTTATTTCCTAACAGCGCAACCAGAGCTGTTAGCCGATATTCAGAAGATGGGTATAGAAGTTATCCTCCCTTCCAGTGTGGCATTGATGGCCAGCATGCAAGTTCAGTCCATGTAGCTCCCCTTTCCGAAAATTTTAAAATATTTTTATTTTATTTATTTTATTTAATTGGTGATTTTAGATTATTATAAATAATTATTTAGTTTATTATTACGGTAAATAATTTTAGTCATTATTAGGAATTGAGTACAAAGTGATTAGAAATTATGGCACGGACAGTGTAGTGACGTGCTTTGACTAGTGTATTAGCCATGCCAAAGAAGGCCAAGCCATAGTGATGCCCTAACTAGGAAAACCAGGCTAAGTTGTGACATGACCATTATAAATAGTTTAATTATTTATATTTAATATTATTTGACATTAGGAGACCAGGTTGTACCAAACTAGTCCAAACTGGACTCGAACCGAGCCAAGCCCATGTAGTCATGCGATACGTCCAGTGACATTCGTATGATTGTGTCATATCCCATTTTAGTGATCTAGTGGATATTTCTAAGTATTTTTATTTAAATATTATAAATATCCTGTCACGCCCCAGAACTAGAATACTGGAGAGCGGGGGCGGACATAGCCAGCTACGTATAATGAAATGGAATCCATCTTACTATACGGTCACGGCTGTCTAGAAATATGAGGGGTTATCTACAAGCCAACAGTCTCTTAAGGTCAGAAATTATCCTATTGTCTCAATCTCAACCAACTAATAATAATCACACGATATCAGATCACCAAATATACAATTGTAAGGCGTCCCAAACATTACATATCCAGATGATCATGAAGCTAGTCGTACAAAATGTAGGGACTAGCAAGAGTTAAGTCATACATGATCAACCTCGAGTTGCCAATCATGATTACAGCCCATAAGCAGACAGAAGTAAAGTGCATCGAGCTAACAAGTGCTCGTCGGCTAAACGCCTCAAAAGCATAATTTTACAATAAAATGGGCAAGACAAAAAGGAAAACCCACTCTTGGCCCGGGTTCCGTCTAGTGCTCACCATTGGGCTGGAAGCTTGGTAGATCCTCGGGAGCTGCTCCAAAATCTGGCCACACAAAACCAGCTGGGTCAACCCCAGAAAGAGCAAATGCCACAAGGGGGCCACGAAATAAGAACAAAAGCCAGCAGTCAGCACAATAATATAATTACATAATAAGAGACAGTAATTTAAGAAAAGCATGATAGGTGAATATAAAAGACAATCTTGTACAAAATCGATAAAAGACAGTGCATATGGAAAGCATGATAGGATGATATACGATGAGATAACCATGGGACTATTCAGATAACCAGGTTACAACCCGTAAACCAAACAAGGACCGAGGTTGTAACCCTTCGTCTGAACAGAACTTGGTTTCTCCCACCATTTATCGGCAAGGTAAATATAAGAAATCTGGTCATGCAATTATTCATGATATAGAATTAAGATAAAGCACGAGTAAGCGTGTCATGTCAGAAATTGTACAGGATCAGGACGAGACAAGGCTGGACTAGACTCCATCCAATCAATCACGGCCAAGCAATAAATACGGCTTGCTACTTTAACTAACTAGGGTTATCACAAACCTAATTACTAACAACATGCAATGAGAATTCCAAGTCCGGTTGCCTGTTTGTTACTACCTGAGTGATCCCAGCAAGAAAAGGAAAAGATAGCAGGATATAGCAGACACACTGTAGTAAGATACATGTGTCCTAAGGTACCACACTCAACGGCGGGCTGGAAGTGCGCTCATCTCGACGGATAGCAACAAATCCCAAGTATATATATATATATAAGACCGGGACCAAAGGGGCAACGGGTAACTGGGAAATTCTCTATGAACTATTTGATTAATCTAGTCATTAATCCTAGCCATATTCAGTATGAATCCCTGACCGTAAAAAACTAGGGATTCATGCCCTAGACATGATGCAAGACAAGACAGGTTCATTTGTACAAACACATTCACCCACGGTGTCCAGGCCATTTATTCTTATCAAGTCGTGTTAGCCGTCGCAACAGCATAAGATAAATCATGTCAGGGTACTTGTCAGGAATGTGCCACGACGGGCCACTATCATGTCAGGTTGGTCATGTCAGGAGTGTACCACTACGGATCACTGTCGTGTTATGATAGTTCCTTGTCATACCATGCCATGTACAATATCATTCCAAATATATTAAGTAAAATCAAGTTCATGACAAAAGGCGTAAGGACTTTAGTTGACGGTTATTATCAAAACGTCAATAAATAGATTTGTATTTCTTGACGGTTTCACTAAAACCGTCAACTATTATGGTATAAATTTGCTAAATTAACACAAAACGTGTGTTTCCTTGACGTATGTCTAAAACCGTCAAGGTTACCCATTTTAATGACGGTTTTCCACGACCGTCAATAAATAAACCGTCAAGAAAAGCCATTTTTCTTGTAGTGGCTTCGTGGTCATGTGGGCTTTGACAGAATTCAAATTGGTCACGTGTGCGCGATGAATTTGATGCGTATCCGTCGAAATTTACCGTATCGTGCACTTTGTAAATTCTCCAATTACTTTGTGCACGTTCGTCAGATCGAGACGAAACTTGCGCCCTAAGAACCGTATCATTTTTCTGGTCCTATATGCCAAGTTTGGTCCGATTCTGAGACAGTTGATAAAATCACCGTTTTGTGGGTCCCACGGTTCCACTCAACGGGCGATTTTGTGCACGGCCTGCCGGAATCCAACTCGGGACATAAGGTTGGATTCGTATCGGAAAATCGGATCTGTAGACATGTAGTTTGATGACTTTAGAGACCGTTGACTCTGGCACGCTTTGTCACGCCCCAGAACCAGAATACTGGAGAGCGGGGGCAGACATAGCCAGCTACGTATATAAAATGGAATCCATCTCGCTATACGGTCACGGCTGTCTAGATACATGAGGGTTTATCTACAAGCCAACAGTCTCTTAAGGTCATGAACAAGCCTAGTGTCTCAATCACAAGCAAGTAAGAAAAAGTCACAAGATGTATGATCATTAAATATACAATAGTAAGGCGTCCCAAACATTACATATTCAGTTGATCATGAAGCTAGTCGTTACAAAATGTCAGGACTAGCAAGAGTTTAGTCATACATGATCAACCCTAGGATCTGTTAATCATGTTACAGCCCGTAGGCAGACAGTAAGTAAGTACAATCGAGCTAAACAGGTGCTCGTCGGCTAAACGCCTCAAAAGAATATTTTTACAATAGAGTGGGAGAGCCAAAAATAACCCACTCGTTGCCAGGGTTCCGTCTAGTGGCCACAATCTGGCTTGAAGGTCGGTAGATCCTCTGGAGCTGCTCCAAAATCTGGCCACACAAAACCAGCTGGGTCAGACCCCAGAAAGAGCAAGTGCCACAAAGGAGGCTTCACTTAAGAACTAAAACCAGCAATCAGCACAAGATATAAATAAAAGTAAGAACTGGAAATAAAAAAAATACACCAGGATGATATACGACGAGATAACCATGGAACTATTCAGATAACCAGGTTATAACCCGTAAACCAAACAAGGACCGGGGTTGTAACCCTTCGTCTGAACAGAACTTGGAATTCTCACCATTTATCGGTAAAATAAATACAAGCATTCTGGTCATTCAATAATTTGGAACAGGATCAGGGCAAGACTAGACTGGTTAGACTCCGTCCAATCACTTCACGGCCAAGCAAGAATTACGGCTTGATACTTTAACTAACTAGGGTTGTCACAAGCCTAATTACTAACAAGATGCAGTAAGATTATTCCACAGCCACAAGCCCTGCAGACCATCCAGGTTACCCGGGTTAAAAGATTAGAGTTGAATTCAGGTGGGTACATCGTCCAGGAAACGAATGTATCCTTAGGTAGCTTGAAGGGTGCAACACATGACAGTGTGCCGGAAATGTGCCCTACTCGACGGCAGGCTACAGATCCCAAGGCGTGCCTAGGTAACGGGATTGCCTGTAGCTGGGAAATCTCGTCATGACTAATATATTAATCTAGTTATTAGCCTTAGTCCATTTTAGTAGGTACTCCTGACCGTGGTACTCAGGAGTCCCTGTCCTAGACATGATGCAAGACATGACTGGTTTATTTATACAAACACAATCGCCCACGGTGTCCAGATTAATTATACAGGTCATGTCATGTCAGGTAGCCGTCGCAACAGCTATTCGAGATAATCATGTCAGGTTATCATGCCAAGTATACTTGTCAGGAGTGCGCCACGACGGGCCACTATCAGGTCATGTCAGGTTATTATGTCAGGAGTGCACCACTACGGGTCACTATCACGTTATGCTCAATTATCAATTTCAAACATATCAAGTAAATTCGTGATTATCAAGTTCAAGAAAAAAAGGCGTAAGGATATAAAATGGATGTTAAATATCTAATAAAATATCAATATACAGGGCTATAGAAGATCCAGGGTAAGTAGGGTCAGGCCCAGTTGCGCCTAAACATCAGGTTGCGCCTGAGTCAGACTGCGCTCAAGTCAGGCTGCGCTCAAGTCAGGCTACGCTTAAGTCAGGCTACGCTCAAGTCAGCGTAAGCAAGACATACGTCTCCAAAAGGCAGCGTATGTACTCCATACGACTCCTCATCAAGGCAGCGTATGAGGTCCATACGACTCCTCATCAAGGCAGCGTATGAGGTCCATACGATTCCTCATCAAGGCAGCGTATGAGGTCCATACGACTCCTCATCAAGGCAGCGTATGCAAGACATACGCCTCCAAAAGGCAGCGTATGAGTCAGACTGCACTGCGCTAAAGAGCGCGCGCAGCTCAGTGGCGCAAGCTAAAAAGCTCGCGCACTGCTCACTGTCTTCTCCAAATCAGCAAGAACTCCATGGTTTGAACCCAAAGCTTCAAAAGTCCATAACTTGGTCAAAATAAGTCCAAATCCAACTTTTCAAAGGTCAAAATTGGGTAGAATAAAATTCTCTACAACATGGAACCATCAAAACTTGAAAACAAAGAAGTTTGATAGATCAAAACCACCAAAATCCGAAAACAACTAATTTCTAGACCTACAAAAATTAAAGCCTCAAAATGAAAAATGACAAGTTCTAATGTGTCTTAGAAACATGAGGAGAAGCTAATGGAACAATAAAAATGAGCTCTCTTGTGGAAGCAAGTTGCACTTGCCTAGACCTCTCTCTCCCTCTCTTTGGTAGGTAAGGAAGTAATGGTGGAGAAGATGATAAATGAAGAGAGAGAAAGGAGAAGGGTTAATAAATGGTAGTGGTGGTGGTAGGTAGGGGGTTCACCCCTTGGTTCATGATGAACCAAGAGCAATCCCAAACCGAACCAAGCCAACCCAAACCAAGAATAAACCAAGCCCAGGGAGGAAATTAAGCAAAGAAATCATACAATACAAGAATAAATACGTACACATATTCCAGAAATACGTAATACGAACCACAGGCATTACACGCTTTTCGGTGCAAAGCGGGTCCAACGGCGGACACCGTTTTAGCTCGAAATTACCGTTTTGCCCCTGTGTCCAGAATTGGACTTAAGGACAGGCAATCCTAGCTAATTTGACTATTCTGAGAACATTGGTAATATTTATTTCAGTTTTCGGGGACTGTTGTACGGGTTTTGACTATTGTGGCTCATTGAGTAGTTCAGATTTGTCGGTTTTACCAGCAAAGGACCACAGGCGAGTACAGTTTATTGTCTGCATTTCGATATTGATTTTCACTATATTTCATTGATTGGCCATTGATTATGAGATTATTTTCTATTATAAATTGTTGAGTCGGGAATAAGAAGTACCAAGGATGTGTGATCCGACCATAGACAGTGCTTATTTTCTGCAGTAGACATTGTAGACAGTGCTTATTTTCTGCAGTAGACATCGTAGACAGTGTTTATTTTCTGCAGTAGACATCGTGGACAGTGCTTATTTTTCTGCAGTAGACATCGTAGACAGTGCTTATTTTCTGCAAGTAGACATTGTAGACAGTACTTATTTTCTGCAAGTAGACATCGTAGACAGTGCTTATTTTCTGCAGTAGACATCGTAGACAGTGCTTACTTTTCTACAAGTAGACATCGTAGACCGTGCGGTGTAGTGGCCCAGACTGATCATATATCAACGGTACTTCTAACAGTTGGGGAAAGTATTTTGTGTCTATTTATTGATATTAGTTTTCTGTATTTACTGTTTATTTTTAAAACTCATGATTGATGTCTAACCTTTGTTTTATAGTCATTTTCTTTATTTGAAATTACATTCAGTGAATTGTGCTCATTCCATTCCTGACTGGAAACCAACATTTTCAGGTTAGCCGTGGATTCACTTAGCTTGGGGAGTGACGAGAATACTCGCAGACAAAGCCTAGAGACTAGCTAGATAGTTGAGTTGTAGTTATTTTATATATTTGTACAAGTTTATATTTTTCTGCAAATATAAATCTTGTGATCATTGTAAATTAAACTAATTATGTGAATGAGCATTATTTGTGATTTTGATCTTCATGGACGTGACAGCATTCTACCGCCGACACTGCGGCGTAGGCTGGCTTGGACACGTCTCGTATCCATTTAAAAAAAATTGGTGCGGGTCGTGACAGTCCACTATAGTAAAAAGGATCTGAATGGCGTAGTTAGCAGATTCAAAGCTTCAGTGAATCAGAGCAGAGTGTGAGACAGGACGAAGACCAGAGTTATGTATCCATGAAGACGGTACCCATCGACATGGAAAGCGTCTTTGTGTACCCAGTGGAGATATCAGATAGGAGATCATGGCAGAGGCCCACAGTTCGTAATATTCCATTCATCCCGACGGTACTAAGATGTACCGTGATATTCGCCAGCACTTTTGGTGGAATGGCATGAAGAGGGAGATAGCCCGGTTTGTCTCTCATTGTTTAGTCTGCCAACAAGTTAAGGCTGAACATCAGAGACCAGCTGGACTACTTCAACCATTGCCAATTCCAGAGTGAAAATGGGAGCATATAACCATAGATTTTGTGACTGGATTGCCTAGATCCCCGGCAGGCAGAGACGCTATTTGGGTTGTCATAGACAGGCTCACAAAGGTGGCTCACTTTCTTCCCTTCAGAGTTGGTCAGTCAACGGCTCAGCTAGCGGAGATGTATCTCCGGCAGATTGTCGGATTGCACGGTGTACCAATCAGTATCACCTCGGACAGAGATTCTAGATTTATGTTGCACTTTTGGCGCAGCTTGCAAGAGAGTTTGGGGACTCACCTCCAGTTCAGCTCAGCGTATCACCCACAGACAGATGGCCAGTCGGAACGTACGATCCAGACTCTTAAAGATATGTTACGGTCATGTACACTCGACTTCGGTGGTTCGTGGAAAGATCACCTGCACCTGGTAGAGTTCTCGTATAACAACAGTTTCCAAGCTAGTATCCAGATGGCACCGTTCGAGGCACTGTATGGTAGGAAGTGCCGATCCCCGCTAGCATGGGACGATGTCGGAGAGAGACAGATGCACGGTCCAGAAATGATTGCTCAGACAGTTGAGGTGGTCGGAAGAGTCCGAGATCATCTCCGAGTTGTACAAGATCGCCAGTGTCATTGGGCCGATTCTCATCGGCGACCCTTTGAATTTTCTGCCGGCGACCATGTATTCCATCGGATCTCGTCTACCCGTGGCGTCATTCGTTTTGGCGTGCGGAGAAAGCTTAGTCCTAGGTATATAGGACCGTTCGATATTCTGGAGCGAGTAGGAGATGTATCCTATCGTCTCGCTCTTCCACCATCGCTACGTGAGGTGCATGACGTATTCCATATATCCCAACTGCGACGGTATATCCCAGACCCGAGCCACATCCTGGATCATTCGGAATTGGTTGTTGGTACCAACCTTTCGTATGAGGAGAAGCCCGTGTCTATATTGGACCGAAGAGAGAAGACACTCAAGAACAAGACTATCAAGTTAGTCTGAGTTGCTTGGGGTCATCACTCTTTGGGTGAGTCAACGTGGGAGCGTAAGGATGATATCCGATCGTGATATCCCGACCTGTTTGACACGTGAGGTATAATGTCTTCCTCATGCCTCATGTCTTCGATTCCTTGCTTGTATGATTGATTGGTTGATTGATTGATTGCCTAGTATAGCTTGCATGTGATAGTATAGCTTGTTCTTGTCCCTCTAGCCTCTTAATTAAATTCCCAGGACAGAATTCTTTTAAGGTGGGTAGAGTTGTAATGCCTGTGGTTCGTATTGCGTATCTTGGTTTACGTATACGTAATTTGACCCGTATTGCATGTCTCCCTGCTTAATTTATTCTAGCATTTCATTAGCTGGTTTATTCTTGGGTTGGTTCGGCTGGCTTGGTTTACTTAGTTCATCATGAGCCAAGGTGAACCCTCCTACCTACCACCACCCTTCTTATTTAATCTATTCCCCTTATTCTCTCTCTTCATTTACTTCTTCTTCTCCACCATTACTTCTTCAACCACCAGGAGAGTGAGAGAGAGAGAGCTTAGGCAAGTGCATCTTGCTTCATGGAGGAACACAAATTTTATTGTTCCATTCTCTTCTTTACAGCATTCTAACACACTTTAGTACTTAGCATTTTTAATTTTCATGGCTCAATTTGTGTAGATCTAAGTTTATAGTATTTTCGGATTTCTTAGATTTTGATCTACTTAACATTGTTATTTCCAAGTTTTGATGGTTCCATGTTGTAGATAATTTCGTTCTACTCAATTTTAACCTATGGAAGTCCAAATTTGGACTTACGGTGAAGGTTTTATGGAGCTTGGAAGCTAAGGGTTCCATGACCATCCTTCTCAGGTTTTTTGAGAAGATGGGTCCCCATTTACTCAGTCGCATATATGGGTACCCACTTACTCAGCCGCATGAGATTCATTCACTCAGCCGCATGAGATTCATTCACCCAGCCGCATGAGATTTATTCACTCAGCTGCATATATGGGTACCCACTTACTCAGCCGCATAGATGGGTACCCACTTACTCAGCCGCATGAGATTCATTCACTCAGCCGCATGAGATTCATTCACCCAGCCACATGAGATTTATTTACTCAGCCGCATAGATGGTTACCCACTTACTCAGCCGCATGAGATTCATTCACTCAGCCGCATGAGATTCATTCACCCAGCCGCATGAGATTTATTCACTCAGCCGCATAGATGGGTACCCACTTAGCCGCATAGATGGGTACCCACTTACTCAGTCGCATGAGACTCATTTACGTAGCCGTATAGATGAGTACCCATCTACTCAGCCACATAGATGAGTACCCATCTACTGCCGCATGAGCCCCCAATTCACCCATGGCCGTATAGTGTCTAATTTGGTTATTTTTCTTGTCCTATTTGGCTGATTTATGGCCAAAATTTCTCCCAACTCCCAACATGAAAGTTGTAGATCTTTTTATTGGCTTTCAGAATATGTTACTAACTATTTATGCAAGTTTTTTCATTTATGATGATGTAAGGATAAAATACGATAGTGGCCCGTCGTGGCGTACTCTTGATAAGTGATCCTGACATGATACACCTCGATATGTTGTTACGAAAGCTAGCACGACATGACAAGTATGAAAGACCTGGACACCGTGGGCGATTATGTTTGTACAAATAAACTGATACTGTCTTACATCATGTCTAGGATGAGGATACCTGAGTACCACAGTCAGAGGTACCTACTAAAATTGACTAAGGCTAATTAACTAGAATGATTCAGTAGTTATGAAGAGATTCCCAGCTACAGGCAATTTCGTTATCTGGGCGCATTAAGTGGACTTGTAGCCTACCGACGAGTAGGGCACATTTCCAGCACACAGTCATGTGGTGCACCCTTCATAAACGGACATTCGACCCAAATAACCGGATGGTCTGCAGGGCTTGTGGCTGTTGGGATAATCTCATTGCATCTTGCTAGTAACTAGGTTGTGATAATCCTAGTTAGTTAAAAGTATCAAGCCGTACTCTTGATTGGCCGTGATTGATTGGATGGAGTTTATTCCAGCTTAGTCTTATCCTGATCCTATGCAGGATTGTAACATGACATGATTATTGATGATTGCCTTAACAATAACGATCAGGGGTCCAGTTCTGTTCAGGCGAAGGGTTATAACCCCGGTCCTTGTTTGGTTTAAGGGTTGTAACCTGGCTCCCGGAGCAGTTCTGTGTCCTTTTTTTGTTTATTATCTTATTGCAACCCCATGCCATGTTTGTCATGTTTTACCTTACCTTAATACCATGATTATTTATACTGGCCTTAGCAATAAAGATCAGGGGTCCAGATATGTTCAGGCGAAGGGTTACAACCCCGGTCCTTGTTTGGTTTAAGGGTTGTAACCTGGCCTCCGGAGCAGTTCTGTGTCCTCTCTTCGTTTATTGTCTTCACTGTACCAATAGTATTTGAGACGGGTTTCTATTCAGGTGAAGGGTTACAACCCCGGTCCTTGTTTGGTTTAAGGGTTGTGACCTGGCTACTTGAATGGTTTCTTCGTACTCAGTTTACTGTTGTTATCCCTATTATTATCAGTTCTTTATTTATTATTTTTAATATTCTATTGTGATATGCTGGTTTTAGTTCCTAAGTGAAGCCTCCTTTGTGGCACTTGCTCTTTCTGGGGTTTGACCCAGCTGGTTTTGTGTGGCCAGATATCGGAGCAGCACCAGAGGATCCACCTGTCTTCCAGCCAGATGGTGACCACCAGGCGTAATCCTGGCAACGAGTGGGTTTCTTTTTGTCCTCCCACTTTATTGTAAAATTATTCTTTTGAGGCATTTAGCCGGCGAGCACGTGTTAGCTCGTATTGTACCTTATTTACTGTCTGCCTACGGGCTGTAACATGATTGACGGATTCTAGGGTTGATCATGTATGACTAAACTCTTGCTAGTCCTGACATTTTGTAACGACTAGCTTCATGATCAGCTGAATATGTAATGTTTGGGATGCCTTACCATTGTATATTTGGTGATCTTACATCTTGTAACACTTACTTACTTGCTTGTGATTGAGACAATAGGCTTGTTCATGACCATAGGAGACTATTGGCTTGTAGTTAAACCCTCCTGTATCTAGACAGCCGTGACCGTATAGCGAGGTGGGTTGCACTTCAATATACGTAGCTGGCTATGCACGCCTCCACTCTCCAATATTCTGGTTCTGGGATATTACATTAGCTGTGCCCCTGCTCCGTCGACGCATCTTCCTCGCCTGAGAGGGAGATGGCTGGGGAATGTGGTCAGCCGCACGTTTCTCCGAGAGATGTGCTACACCGGTGGGCGCATTTTGGTTGCTGAGGACGTCAGCAGGAAGGGAATGCTGCATTGGCGTATCCCCTTTGGTGGTGGTGCCAGAGGCGTCGACCTTGCGCACCCAGACTTGGCGAGTCTTCTTCGGCTTCGGCAGCTGCTTCGAAGGACTCGCACTGCCTTCAGAGATGAACTCCTCATTGTAGGTCCTAAAAAATCAAGTTGCACCCATCAACAAAGTCATGAAAATCAAGAAATATATCTTTCAAATGAACGGCACAGAAGTCAAATTGCGCACCATCCAGATTGCGTACACTGGACTGCGCACACTCTCAAGCGCACAAGCTGACGTGGCAAATGTCATCATTATCTGACAGAATCAGATCTTCTGATAACTGACAGCACGGAGAACGAGGAGACTGTTCGTTTATTGTACAGCACGGCGCTCGAGGACAGCTGTACATGTAGCGCAATCGGCCAGGCACTCTGTTGCGCAGTCCAACCTCGTGCAATCTGAAGTCAGCACAATTCAGGTGGTGCACTTCATCATGACAACTGACAAATGTACACATGGCATTCATGCCATCAATAGCTCACTACGTGGCAACCGTCTGCAGGCGATCATGCGCAATTCAATCAAAAGATGCCATGTGTCCAAGACAATTGGCCCACGATCCAACAACTGCCAGCGCAGTCTGATGCTGCGCAAGCCAGTCCATGCGCAATCCAACTTGCGCCATTCAGAATAACTAAAAGTTAGTTATTTCCAGAACTCTATAAATAGAGTTTCAAGTCTTCATTCAGGAAAAAGACGTCATCTAAAGGGCTATTAGTTTTCATATTTATTCTATATTTTTCCCTTTTATTGAGTCTAGGAAAAATGTGAGATTGATCGGATCGGTACTGGCTTAGGTTTTTCTCAGTCTACAAACAAAAATAATCCTACCTAAGTATCCCAAAAAATCCACAATTCCAAAAGGTCCAAAACCTATGCAAATTTGGTTTATTCCTTACTGTTCTGAACCAGCAGAACTTTGACAGAACTCTGACTGAGTTCGGTCCGATTTCGGTCCGAGTTCGGCCCGAGTTCGGTCTAGGTTATTTGAATTTTAGTTCCCACCAAATCTGCATCCAACGTTCGTATGCGAAATCCTAGCATCCGAACTCTGCCCGAACTCTGCCCGAGTTCGGTTCCCCAAAAACACTATAAATAGAGTTGAGATTACCATTCATTTCAACAATCCAATTTCATCTCTTCTCTTCTCTATCTAAAGTGTTCTGAGCTTTTACTTTCATATCTAAGCCTTTACGACTCATAGCCAAGCCAGTACAGTTTCTGTTTAATCTAGAGTTTGGTATTGAAGAGTTGTATCGGAGGTTGTATTCAGAAAATATTCCAGTTTTCCAATTGCCTTCTGGAGCCGGTCGTGCGTTCGTCACCAAGTACGGTGTTGTGAAGTCGGTCGTGCACTTGTCACCAAGCACGGTGTTGTAAGAGTTGCAGGCACTCAGTTAAAGCTTGTGTCATAGTGGATTAACATCGAGCAAGAGTACTCGAGACTGGATTAGTCCTCTCAGAGGGATACCAGTATACATCGCTGTGTCACTGAGTTTGAATTCTTGACTCTTACTTTACTGTATTTATTTACTGTCTCCTATTCATTGCCATAGTTATTGCTTAATAGTTTAATTGGTGATTATTTTCCGCTGCACACGCACACACTCTATTCACCCCCCTCTAGAGGTGCTCAACGGTCCTACATTAGCCATCCCTATCAAAAGATAGCAGGTGGTGGTCATCTTTAATCGGGAGTTGTTTTGTGTCGAAAACAATCGTAATATTGAATTCAGTAATCTTACTGAAGTCAATGTTATCAGTGAAGATTGGAGAAGTCCTTTCATCGATTTTGTAGTTCATGACATACTTCCTGAAGATCCAAAGGAGGCCACTAGTATTCGTCGACGTTCTCTCAGGTTCTACTACAATCAGACTACTAAAACTCTCTATCGGCGGACTTATGATGGTCTTCTCTTGCGCTGTCTTGCTGGTGATGAAGCAAAGCCAGTATTGCGTGAGGCTCATGATGGCGTCTGCAGAGCACATCAACCCGGTCCTAAACTACAGGATCGTATCCGACGTATGGGTTACTACTGGCCCTCTATGGTATCAGATGCCATCGAATATGTAAGGAAATGTCGTGCTTGTCAAATCCATGCCGATTTCATCCACCAACCATCGGAATTCCTTCATCCGACTGCTGCTTCTTGGCCTTTTGAAGCTTGGGGCATGGACATTATAGGTCCCATCAATCCTCCTTCTTCTAGAGGACATCGGTTCATATTGGCAATAACCGACTACTTCTCCAAATGGGCTGAAGCTATACCTTTGGCTGAAGTCAAAACCAGCAGTATCATCAACTTGGTTAAACACCATGTCATCTATAGATTTTGTGTACCTCGAAGAATCATCCATGATAACGGACCATAATTCATCAGCCAGAAGTTCACAAGATTCTGCGATGATCACCGGATTGACAATGTCGCTTCGACAGCATACAATCCTGCTACTAATGGATTGGCTGAGGCTTTTAACAAAACTGTTATCAAGCTCCTTAAGAAGTTTGTATCTACTAACAAACGAAACTAGAGTGAAAAGCTTGGCGAATGTCTTTGGGCTTACCGAACTACGGTCCGTAACCCCACATGCTTTACACCCTTCTCTTTGGTGTACGGTTGTGAAGTAGTTCTTCCCCTGGAACTTCAAATTCCGTCCTTAAGGATCGCCATTGCTAACGAGCTCACTTCAGAGAATAAAGATCTTCTTCGACTTCAAGAATTAGAAGCCTTTGACGAAAAGCGGCTATTGGCTCAACAACATATTGAGTTATATCAAGCTCGTATCTCAAAGACTTTCAACCGCAAAGTTAGAGTTAGAGCCTTTCCGCAAGGAGAACTTGTTCTAACAGTCAAACATCCTATGACTATGACTCACATGAGCAAAGACAAGTTCGACACGAAGTGGGAAGGTCCTTACATTGTTAGCAAAGTCTTTTCAAATGGAGCCTATCAACTTTCAGAGTTAGACGGTCGAGTTGCTATGATGCCCATCAATGGAAAATTCCTCAAGAAGTACTATGTATAAATGTAATAGAGATTTTATGTAAATATGATCAGACAGTTCATAAATAAAGTTTGATTTTTATTTCATCATAAACGATGTTACATAATATCAAGGAAGGTCACTATCATCCTTCTCAACATTGGGACGCGGACCACTGCCGTCCTTATCAAAGACATAATCAGCAAAAGAGCCAAGAACATCCTTGCTGGAACCCACCAGGAACATGCAAGCAGCCATTCTCATGGCCTCTTCCTCTTCAGTCTTTTCTGGTTCAAGCAGGAAATCCAGGATATCCCGCGGTGGTTTGGGTACAGACGAACCTTCGCCTACTTCTGTCTTCTTTGGCTGGACTGGTTCGGCAGGACGTTCTTCAGTGCCCTCTTCAGCCTTTGGGGCAAGTTCAGCCTTCTTGGATGCATTTCCAGACGACATCTTTATGTTGAAGAAGTAGAAGTGTTTATTCCTGCCAAATTTTTGTTCTATTTATGGGCAGAAATTCTCCAAACAACGAAGCGACACATTCATCCGACAGTTCATTCGTTCATTACCATCATTCGACAGTTCACCCGTTCATTATCATTCGACGGTTCATCCGTTCATTATCATCCAACGGTTCATTCGTTCATTATCATTTGACGGTTCGTCCGTTCATTATTATCATCCGACGGTTCATCCGTTCATTCCATCTATCCGACGGTTCATCTGTTCATTACCATCATTCGACTGTTCACCCGTTCATTACATCCATTCGATGGTTCGTCCGTTCATTCCATTTATCCGATGGTTCATCCGTTCATTCTATCTATCCGACGGTTCGTCCGTTTATTCCATTTATCCGACGGTTCATCCGTTCATTCCATCTATCCGACGGTTCATCCGTTTATTCCATCTATCCGACGATTTGTCCGTTCATTCCACCCATTCGACGGTTCATCCGTTCGTCCCGACGGTTTATTCGTTCATTATCATTTGACGATTCGACGGTTTGTCCGTTTATTCCACCCATTCAACGGTTCATCCGTTCGACCCGACGATTCACTTCGTTCATACATTTTTGATGATTTGTTATCATTCATCAATCCACATCAGCAACTTATCATTCTTGATTAAGTTGTCTATTGAAATAATAATATTCGACAAATTATATTCTGCCACGTCCACATTACCTCTGAGCAGATATAATAAATATAATTATTTTCTAAATCAAGAAATATATCATGTCCTGTACCTCTGAATATGTTTTTTATCGCTATTATTTATATCTGAACAAGATATGCAATAAATAATAGAGCCACAAAAATGTCTTTTATTGATCAAAAAAATGAAAGATGTTACATATCATATTGCAAAACAAGAAGATACAAGAATCTTTCTGTTAAACTGGTGGTGTCATCAAGCCGGTTCTCTGTTGCTTCAGAGTCTGTAGTTGCTCTTCACGGGATTCCATCACTCGCTTCCTGGCCTCTTCCATCCCAGATTTTTCATTGAAGGTTGGCATAGTTACCATTCGGCGAGTGATTTCAGCATTATGAACAGCAGCATATTCATCTCTTTCTTGGGTTAGAGCACCGAGTTGTTGAATTGCGGTTTGATGTTCGGTGACCTCATTTTCCAGCTCTGCCTGAAGACGAGCAATCTCCGCTATCAATTCAGCAATTCTCTTCTCTTTTCTTTCAGCCACAGAGGTCACTGTTTCTACCTTGGAATTGTACTCAGCAGACTTAGCAGTGAAAGTATCCAAGAGAACTTGGAAATTGACTCTCTCAACTGCAGCCTCCTGAGACATCCATTCAAATTCGGCTTGTATCAAAAGTTCTACCTCTCCTTTGTTCAGCTCTTTGTTGAGGTCTCCAGCTCATCTAATATGTGATCGAGAAAAGTCGCCTGATCCTCGTCACCTTGCTCACGGATGGCATTAACTAAGAAAGAGGTTGGACCTCTGACCGTGGAGAAATCAGCTTCTTCTTTCTCCATCACTCTATCTATTAAAGGCCCTAATGAATCAAAGAAGAACATGGTAAATGACTTGACGACAAATTGATTGGTAGCCAAAGCACCAGGAGTAGCAGCTACTCCTGTTGACGTTGAAGCGGCAGGTCATTCAGTTTCTTGTACTTGGGCGGAAGGCTCTTTGAATAAGGGAACTAAAGTGGAGCTGGTTGCTCCTCCCGGTTGTTCCTCTGTAAAATTAAATATTGTTAGTTTGCCTGTCATTTGCTACTGTCAAAGAAGATCAAAAGTGAAAACAGTCTTACCATGGCTTGATCCAGCAACAGGCCTGTCATCTAGCCTAACAGAAGTAGCTTCAGACATGACTGCCTGGCTACTTCCTGCTTCAGAGCCACATGACATGTGACGACTGCTGCTAGCTATCGTCGTTACAAGTACTATGTCCATACATACTGGAGGAGCTGGAGAAGATCTAAGTTCTGTATGGATAAGAATAAAGATGTCAGCTACCAATCTATTAAAAGAAGATTGCTAATTTCATTCTATACCTTGGGGATCAACAGCAGGAGTTTCCTCCAAGGCCATTTCTTCGTCTGCTATCTTTTCTGGAGATTCCTGTACCTCAACATCCTTTTCAGGATCTAAGGTATCATCAGCAGCTTCGGGAGATATCTGCACCTCAACATCCTTCTCAGGATCTAAGGTGTCATTAGCAGTCTTAGGAGACACATGCACCTCATCATCCCCTTCGGGATCCTGTGTATCCTCAATGTTCTCAGATGATGAACTCTCCTCATTGTCATCTTCCTCCGGTGCCTCCCCACTGGCAGTTGCAGCGGTTTGATCAACATAATCCTGCAAGCCGAAGTCGCAGTCATTTAAAGCATCGATCATCAAATGATCCTCCTCCTCGCGGAGTGTTCCTGGTGTAATGGGAGGTTGAGTAGTCTCCATCACCGGTAAAGGAGATCGCAAAGCTTCGTGCTCTATTTCTGCAATATCTCATCTGGGCTCTACGGCCTCATTTCTCTGGTCAACCTCTTCCCTCTGCTCAATATCCTCCCTCTGTTCTGGACTAGGAGTTTTATGTCCATACTCAGAAACAGGAGTGGGAGATGGCATGATGATTCCAGCTGCAGCGTTCACCACTATTGAAGACAAGACTTGCCTTGGAGGAGAAACTGTTCTTTTTCTTCTTTTGTGGGCCAACTTCTTCTTTCTATGCAGAGGCCTCTCAGGACTCTCTACAGTTATTACCTCGACCTATTTCTGAACAGAGGTCGGTGTAGCTGCTTCTTCCCGTTGGATTATCTCGGCCAGCTGTCGAGATTGCGATCTAGTAGTAATCTTCTCTGAAGAATGTTCCAAGATCAATTTCTTTTTCGCAACTGGAGAAGAAGGTTCTTCTCTCCTTCTCCTCTTCTTCTTGGCTGGAGATTTAATAAACTTCAAAGAAACTCTTAATGGTTGGTTGACTTCCTCAGGGAAGTTTACTTCCCTGGAGGCTTCCAATGGATCATCCACTGGTCCATGTTCTTCATCATTATTTGGAGCCAATATATCAGTCGCTCCTTTCTTCAGACAATTTGATGTTGCAAAACTATCAACAAGGTTATAGTTCTCAGCAAAAGTATTTACAGCAGTATAAAACAATGAATATGTATAGAGCCTTCTAGGGCCATTATTATCCTTGTTTGGCATCGAGAACACTGTCTTTGTGTCTCGAGCGTTGTAGCAGGCCCACGCTCTGGCACCATCGATCAGATACCCATTTCCTTGCAGGCAAGTGATAGCGTTGCCCACATGGAATTGGTCATAACCAAATTGACGAGCGAAGCGACTTGGCAAATATGGTTCAAAATAGCACTCTTCTTCAAATCTGTACACTAAGTGCGATGGTCTGATCGTCTTCAGCCATTCAAAAGCTGATCGACCTATTGGTTGCCTCCCAAGGTCAACCAGATTTGGTGCCATAAATTCATAACCAGTTGGAGGAGAAGAGCAATAAAATTACATCCTTTGCCAAGGTTCAGAGTACGTCTGCAGTCTTTCAGGCTAGTATATATCCACTTACCCTGTGAGAATCTGCGCAGAAAACTGCCACCAACTGCTCCCATGGCAGGGTTCATCAATGTCGGATGGTGTAGGAGCAACCATCCGAATAAGTAGGTGTAAGGTAACTCCAGTCTAGGGAAGTTCCCTTTATCACCCTTACACTTGAGCATGGAATCAACATACAGAAGAAGACCTGCGTTTATTCTACAAGTCATCGCTGAGAGTAAATCCATCCGGTAGCCGAAGACTAACCGGACGGCAGCAAAAAGAACGTCGCGGTGGAAGCGATCCACGGCGCTTGCCGCAGGTACAACAAATTGGCGGAGCCAGTATGTCAAAAATCCTGCCGGCTGAGCTTCTTTAGACATGGACCTGTAGCCCATTCTTATAAAGCTTTCAACATAGTCTCCAGCCTTGAGAGGAGGGTACTGATGTTCATCAGTAACCTTGATATCCATTCTCTTATTTTCTTCCATCAGACTGATCACTTCGCTGTTGCTGAGGGGTTGGAAGAAATCTGGGTTGCATGAATCATGATCTTTGGTCTTTTTCTCAATAATATGGTTAAGAAAAAGATAAGTCAACCATTTTGATGAATAGCATGTGCCAGAAGAGCCGCTTTTGTAGTATAGAGAGCATATATTATAATGGCACAGTAGTTCGTCGAAGACTGCTACCATCTTTGAGTTTTCTCGATGGAGTCTATCTAACTCATCGTTGGTTGGGACGTACTCCTCGTAAGGAAAATCTTCCATTGGTAAACACGAGATATACTTCATCTCGTGGAGGGCCAATCCCATTTCCCTGCAGGGCGTCATAAACGTCCCTGTCCTGTAGTTATGTCTCTCTGCCAAAGCCAAAAATAGATGAGGATTTGGTAGGAATCCATATACGGTAGCATGTACCGCATTATACAGCTCGATCTCTTTGAGTTTCTCTTCAAACTGGACTAATATCCAGTTGGCAATACAGCTCCATCTCTTGATGTCTGGGTTCACCAGACCGGTTAGCCTGATATCCTGATCTGGATATCTGCCCTCAGCCTTCGCAAACTTATTCGCAAAGATTGGAGTTCTCACAGGCAGCAATAAAGATGAGTTCTCTGGGGGGATGCACCCTGGCTTCAACCCTCTGAGTAAAGAATTGTGTCGTTCAGAAGAACTATAGAACATGTCTTTATTGTGCGGGCCTTTCTTGACACAGAACTTGCCTGTCCTTGTATGTTGAAGAGGAGTAATGTCCCAGTCCATTCTCCTGGGATGGCTTGCATGAGCATATCGTGCTAGAGGGAGGCATCTATCAATGTCTGGTAGCAAGATCAGTTTCTCTTTCTTTTGGAAAGTTCTCTGCTCAACGTGGGGTCTTGGCTGAGAACTTTTATCAATGGCTTCACCAAATAGGAACATAGGTTTCTTCTGGGTGATGGCGTCAGCCGACTGCAAGGGCTGCCCATTCATCAGACTTAACAAGGTCTCATTGTCATGTGCTATCAAGATTGCTTGGCGAGAAGATGGAAGGGCATATTGTGGATAGAGTACATAGGATAAGTCCTCTTTAAATTCTGATTCTGCAAGAGTCCCTACAAAGGTTTCATATTCAGGATCCTCTCTGGTATCAACAGCATCAAACAGAAAAAACAAATTCAGTATATAGTCAAGTCAGAGATTCTGTTATCAGATTGCGCAAAACTCAGATTGCGTAAGAATCAGATTGCGCTGACAAAGCTTGCGCAAGTATCATATTACGCTGACAAAGCTGGTGCAAAACAACAGTTTGCGCTGATAATCTTGCGCAAATCAGCCGATTGCGCTGAATTTTGCCAGCGCAATTCAACCGATTGCGCGAGAAGATATTCTTCATAAAAATGAAGAATGTTGGGTTCGTGCAACCTAAGCCCTAAAAAGGGTGGCACGGTATGACCGGATCTCTAAAAAGAGATAGGGTTCGAGGTTCAGTTATGTCGAAAAACCCTCAAAAGGATTTTCGATCGGGTTATCTACCTCGCACAGCAGGTTGCGCAGCTTCGTGACGGGAAGGACGTGGCGCAACCCGAGTTGAAGACTCGGCGGGGGCCTTGCCTTTGTCGACGGCGGAGGAGCGCTTGGGAGCCATGAAAGATCGACGGAGAAGAAAGTCGGAGTAGGCTCGGGGATTTCTTTCTCTCAAGCACAATGAACACAAGTAAAGAATAATATGAAGGACGAAGGGAACTATTTATAGTTTTTCGAGAGCAACGGTCGCCTCAGATTGTGCCGAAAAAGTAGGGGCTGATTCATCCGATTGCGCAGACAGCTCAACATATGCGCAACTTGATTTAAAATTCAAAATTCAAAGTATTTCGAAACTTGGAATAAATTTAACTTTCGAAAACTTTGAAGGGGGTCTTGTAGGTCCTAAAAAATTAAGTTGCACCCATCAACAAAGTCATAAAAATCAAGAAATACATCTTTCAAATGAACGGCACAGAAGTCAGATTGTGCACCATCCAGATTGCGCACACTGGACTGCGCACCCTCTCAAGCGCGCAAGCTGACGTGGCAAATGTCATCATTATCTGATAGAATCAGATCTTCTGACAACTGACAGCACGGAGAACGAAGAGACTGTTCATTTATTGTGCAGCACGACGCTCGAGGACAGCTGTACATGCTGCACAATCGGCCAGGCACTCTGTTGTGCAGTCCAACCTTGCACAATCTGAAGTCAGCACAATTCAGGTGGCACACTTCATCATGACAACTGACAAATGTACACGTGGCATTCATGCCATCAATAGCTCACTACGTGACAATCGTCTGTACACGATCATGCGCAATTCAATCAAAAGATGTCATGTGTCCAAGATAATTGGCCCACGATCCAACAACTGCCAGCGCAGTCTGATGCTACGCAAGCCAGTCCATGCGTAATCCAACTTGCGCCATTCAGAATAACTAAAAGTTAGTTATTTCCAGAACTCTATAAATAGAGTTTCAAGTCTTCATTCAAGGGGATCAGACATAAAGTTCAGAAATATCAAAGAGTTCAGGAGTTCTTGCCCAAGTGCTGTTGTATTCTTCCGAGGCTTTTGCCTTCAACTTCAACTTCCGAGGCTATCGTCTTCAAAGTTTACATCGGCCAAAGGATAAAGCAATCGTCTTCTAGATTGGATTCCTACAGTTGTACTTTTCCAGAATTCTTGTAATCTCTTTACAAAGTTTGTTGAAATAAAGTTCATACTTTTGTTTTTGCAAACACTCATACGCCTGTTGATTGAGGCGTACGACCAGCGTCTTATGGGAGGAGCCCACCTTCATGTCGTCGGATTACGACACAGCTTTCTCGGTAGAAGGGAAAGAGGTCCCCAGCAGAGTCGCCAGCTTGTTTGCCATTAAAATCTTTTGATTGCAAATTTCAATTACAAACAGAACAGTGTTACAATGTAGGACTTAGACGTAGTCCTAGTAGTACACTTTTGTTTATCTGGGTCCCTTGTGCCGATAGAGCGAGTGGTAAGGCGTTGACTCCGTTGACGATCTGACGACGGTTCTCGGTTCTCTGAAGTTGCTCTGGGTGCTGGAGCTTGCGGAGAGGAAGAAGACGTTGAGTATCTGTATCTACCTCTCTGTATATGTATATCGGTGGTAGTATGATGTCTGTCCGTAAGAAGGAAGTGATCCCTCTATTTATAGCTTTGTAGGCTGGCTGCTCATACGCACATATGTAGGATGCGCATGTACGCGGGGACGCCACATAGTGATTGCTGAAGGAGGCGCATGGACGATGCGCTCTGATTGAGGAGTTGAACCCTTCATGTTGCCTTTGTGGGCTCATACGCATATATGTAGGATGTGCCTGTACGCGGAGATGCCACATAGTGATTGCTGAAGGAGGCGCATAGACGATGCGCTCTGATTGAGGAGTTGAACCCTTCCTGTTGCCTTTGTGGGCTGCGGCCGAGCTGACACATAGCAATGGAGAGGATCTTTCAGTTGCTGAGATCTTGGGTTAGGCTGAATCAGGTTAAAGGACACGTGTCGTAGGTCCATGGCTCGAAGATCTTGGATTTGGTGGGGAGTGATCTGATAGGATGCGCCTGGGATTGGGCGCATGAGGAGACTTTGGCTCGTAACCTTTCGGAGTCACGAACCAGTCGGGGCGCATGGCTTTTGAGACGCATGTGGGGCTTCAACAGTGACTTTACTTCTGTCTTTAGGGATCAGAGAAAGGTCTGAGGCGCACGGCTTTTGAGGCGTATGCAGCGATTTGGGCGCATGGCTGCGGAGGCGAATGCGAAATAGTTGGGCGGCCACGTGGCTTATAACCGCCGGAGGGGGAACAATGATAATGCTGACGTCGATGACGCTTCGTCTTCTGAAAAAGATGTCAACTGTTCAGTCCTCGGGGGACGTGCTGCCAACTCTATCAGACTTCAGCATTTAATATTCTTGACAGATGATGGGCTATTGAGTGGGCGCATCGATCGGCGTTCCACTGGGCGCATGGGGACGCATGGGGCGCATCCTCGTATGGTGCTTGGTGCTGATGGGTGCATCAGTATGATGCGCGGTCTGGCCGGCGCATTCGCTTTGTATGACACGTCTTTATGGGCCCGACTGTTACGTTCTTCGAGTGCTTTAAATAGCCATTTTTTATTTGGCTGAATTCGAAGCGTTAGGTTCACCACCATTAATGCAAATTCATTGCACGGGATTCAGAGAGCCAGCCACTTGGCGCATGGGTTTGATTTGCCCGGCCTATATATAGTGGCATGGAGAGGGTTTGCTTCTCGTTCTCTCACATCCTCCCGAAATATATTTGTTTGCTCGAGCACATTCTGTTGACGAGATGCTCCCGAGGGTGAAGATGTGACACGTTGTTTTCATTGATGCACTTGAAGGTGACTGTTACGTCCAAAAGTCAGAGTCGAGGGCTTCCGAGGCAGGCAGAAGGTGTCTGTTGCATCCAAAGATCGGGATGCTCGAGCCTCGTCTCCGTTATACTGGAAGAGCCGCAGATCGGAATTGCGGTGCTCCGATCATCTTTCTTGGGCTTTGGGAGAGCTCCACCTCCCGCTAGAGTGGGTGTTGCCCATTCTGGTTGGGTTGAAAGCTGCTCCTTTAGCCGCGGATCGATTGTGGTGCCCTCCACTTCCTTGGTTTGAAGAGCTCTTCCTCCAGTTAGAGGGTTGATTGCCACCCTCGTTCTGCTCAATAAATGCTTTATTTGTCGAAGCATTTGATGGCGCATATGCTGACACTTCATGGTGCGCCTGACTGGGACGCTGAAGGGCGGCACATAACTGAGCTGCTGAAGGGATGCACATAACTGAGGCACTGAAGGGATGCACATAACTGAGGAACGCATATAACTGAGCTGCTGAAGGGATGCACCTGGCTGAGAGCGCATGGAGAGATGCGTCTGTTTGAGAGCGCATGGCGAGATGCGCCTGTTTTGAGAGCGCATGGTGGTTGCTGCGCCTAGCTGTAGACTTAGGGTCTTTTCTTTGTAGAAATTCTCCTTTGTACCGCTGTTTTTAAGACATGTAATAGACTTCTATATGAAAAAATCTTCTTTTAATGTCTATGCTTTGCTGTGCTAAGTACTTCATCTGAGCTCCCTGGTGCATGTGATATTAGGCGCATAGGATTTCTGGTCCTGAAATTCCATGCTTCTACAATGATTTTTGTATATTAACTTATTTTATTTAATTTTTGTAGGTATTATTATTGCATCAAAGCCCGTGGCTCCTCCTTCTCCTCAAGAAGATATTTATGAGGAAAACGCGGAGTCTGAGGAAGAGGATTCCTCTTCAGAAGAAGAAGATGCTCCAGAAAAATATTCTCCATCTATGGAGATACAAGAAGATTCTGAAGTGCAGGCTCAACCAGAAGTGTCCCCTCCTGCTGAGGGCAAGGATAAAGAACAAACTGCAGTAGAACCTATTGTAGATAATGAAGAGGCTACTGAGGAAGAATTAGACTTCAACGAAGAATTAGTTGTAGAAGGACACACTACAACTGAAATACTTGAAGATCCTGCAGAGCCAGTAGCTGAAGAAGGTGATGAAGGCATAGTCAAATCATCAACTGAAGCTGGGAACGTTGTCATAGCATCTTCTGCTATTGTTACTGATCTAGTACAAGTTCCTGAAGAGACAATGCCCGAACCGGAGTCAGCTGCCATAACTATCATTCCACCCGCACCAATCACCGCCACCGAAACTCAAGTAGTTTCGGCTCCAAAAATGGCTGGAGTAACAAATGCTGAAGATACTGTTCCTGAAGCTCCTGGGAATCAGTTGGCCATGGTAGCAGTGACAACAATGTCTTCATCTCAGCCTGCTACCAAGGCAATATCTGCTCCTAGTCTTCAGAGAAGAGATTTGATAGACATCACCGCAACGCCGAGCTTGAGTACAGAAATGAATCTCTTAGTTGAGATTCATACTGATACTTTTTACAAGACTCTGGCGGCTCTGATCCAGATGGTCCTGAAGAAGGGCCTTAGTTATGAAAGTCTGAAGGCGGCGATTGCTCTGACTATCAGAAATATCGCCATGTTCAATGATGCAGCGAGAGCAGCGGCATTGGAGAAAGTCATGGAGGGACTTGAACAGCCCATCAAAGAATATCTAAAGTTGTCAAGTGAAACCACTGAAAGTCTCATCCAAGAGGAGTATGACGCTCTATCGGCTGAATACCTTGCTCGGGAGACGACTTTTAATGAGGCCCTCCATGAGTACATTTGTCACTACCACATTTCTAGTGTGAGGGTATTTTTGTCATTTTGGGGTAATTTAAATTTATTAGAATTTATTAGAATTTTTGGGAATTTTTAGGAATTATTTTAGAATTGTTTGGACTAGGTTGACTTTGACTAGTGTTGACCCTTGTAGACCAACCTAGGAGCTAACCCTAATTAGTATGGACTTGGTTAGGATATATGACTCTAGTCTAACCTAGCCTAATCTTTGGTTTGGTCATTAGAACCTAATTAGTAATAGAAATTAGAAAGTCATAAGTCATGGCTTATGATTTAGAGTCCTTATTAATCAATCAAACATAGCCTTTATAACTTGGCCCAAAGCCCAAAAATCAACCTAACCCTAATCCCAAGAAGATGTGGCCGGCCACTTATTGCCTAGGGATCACCACCATATAAGTACCCTCCTAAAATCTAGGGCTAGCCTCCTTCCCTAGGAAATTATTTCAAGAAAAGAAAGAGGTGAGTCTCCATGTTTAAAAAAAACTATAGAAAATCCATTGTAGGTCCTTTTTTTCCCAAACTAGTTGCATTAGATCCTAATATTATTGTTCTTGCTGTTATTAGAAATTTGTTTCAGTTTGAGGTTGTTTTGATTGGATTGGGATACCAAGAAAGGAGCTCACAAAGGGGATTTTTTATTGGAAGTTCATCAATAGATAACTTTGTCATTTCTCCATGGATTTTCAATTTGTCTTCATCGTTAGGGAGCCCTAGGAGTCCCCTAAGTACCAGTATAGGTTTCGTGTCGGGTTTCTTGGGTTTCGTGTCCATTTGGACACGTATCAGTAGCAGAGTCTAAGTGTTTGTCGAAATGCCCAAAAGGGGATTTCGATCTGGTTTTTGGAAAACCTTTGAATAGAAAATTAGGTTTTTGTATTGTTATTAGTTTTTGGTGGACTGAGTTGATGACTGTATTGTGTCGGGTCAATTTGGACACGCGACACGCACGTTTCCGCACGCACAGCAGTCCCCTGCTACTCGGGGGCAAATACTGCTCGGACACGACACTTAGACACGAGATTTTTGACACACACGTTGGGGCAGTGTCTGACACGACACTCCCCAAGTGGCATGACCTCTCGTGTCATGTCGTAGGAACATGAGACACTGTACTATTTTTTTACACAGACTGTACAGTCGTGTGATCGGGTTCTGATACGTGTGTGTGGACACGTCTGTACGACACGACACGGCGGTGCAGGATGACATATGGGTAGCCCTATAAGTGGCAAACCTAGGTTTGTGGACACGTGTCTTGGTTTGGTCTATGTTGTGCACATGACACGCGTGCACACACGCACGAGGCATTGCACTGCTGTGCAGTACCCAGTGTGCTATTTTAGTTTTATTGTTGTGGACACGTCGTGTCTCGATATGGTGGACACGAGACACTTCCTATGACATGTACACACCCTATATTAGTATTACCAACCCTTAAATTTGAATTTTAGCTTGTTTTTTATTTGCATTTTTCTATTTTCCCTAAATTCCTGATACATGCTTTTCCTGTATTTTTCCAGTTTTACAATTCGAACTTTGGCATCAAAATTAACCCAATTAATACTGTTGTTAGCATGGTTTAAGTCCCAAATATGGTTCTCCTATATGTAATCTACTTGTGTGTCGAATTTGGGTTGATTTGGTGGTTAATTGGATTCAAAATGGGGATTTGTAAATGGGACTGAACTGTTGACAGGAATTGGGTTCCTTTCCCTGTTTTGGCTGAACACTTTTCACATATACACACATTAGTTAAATCCTATGCTACACTGAGAACTGTTGTGAAGGAATGAATTGGTTTCCCCTTCCTTTTCTTTCCTGTGAGGCACACACACATTGTTTGCATGATCCACACTCACACACTGTTTTTATTACACACCCACACACACACACAGCCTTTGGCTCACTCTCTCTTCACTGTTCTATTCCTGCACACAACTGAACACTCCCCCTCACCTAAGCACTGCACATGGTCACACAGATTTCTGAAATTGAGTTTCCCTCTCCATGTATACATCCATGTTCACACACATTGCTATCTAGTGTTCACTCTTCACCACACACACACACAATTTTATATACACAAACATGGCCATACATTGTTACACCCTCTACACACAATCAAGTACACACACATACACATTGTATTGTTCACTCCATCATACACACAATTGCTTTCTCTCTAACTCTCTATCTTCCTTATACCTACTGAATAATGTATTACATATATGGTTGTGTGGTGATATGTATAGATAGCCTATGGGTATATTCTAATTAGTTTATTTATATAAACCATTTTGTGTATTGTGTAGCTATAGAGGGTATCTTGGTAGATGTGTCTAGTAGGCTGTAGGCTAGATGATCTTGTGTAGAGTTGTGTATTAATAGGCTTGGCATGGTATTGCCTAGATTAGTCTTGATTAACCTAGAATACTCTTGTTAGACCTAAATTAGACTAGTTTGACTTAGGTTTGACTTGGTTGACCTAGTTTGACTTCTAGGGTTGACCAAAGTTGACCAAGAGTTGACTTTGGCCCAGATTGACCTAGAATCATGTAGAATGCATAGTAGGACTTCATTTTACTATTCTGGACTTGTTGTGATTGTGCTGTTCTGATTAGGAGCCAGACACCACTCCTCGGACAGTACTTTCATATTGGACACTCAGATACCAGGCAAGTACATTTTCTGATCATTTCATATCCTGCTTAGAACTATTTCCTGCAGTAGATTACTTTACTTGTACTGTCACGTTGGTCACACGGATTGGTACTATATGGATCCCTTCTTGAGATGTTATCCTTAGGGAGCATCGGGTACTCTATGTTCTGTGCGTTTCACTTACATAGCGTATCACTATGCTTCGTTGATTCTTCGATCACTTGTGACATATACTCTTATGATCACAGAGTCTTCCTGGAATCCTTATCCCATTTATGGGTCTACTATGTATCACCCTTCGGGGGCTTATCACCTTTCGGAGGCTTACCACCCTTCGGGGGATTATCACCCTTCGGGGGCCTTATATAGTATCATAACACAACCTGGTTGGATCCTTGTGTACTGATTGGGGGTACGGGGGAGTAGAAATAGACATGTGAATACTATCCAAGTAGTGTAGTATCAGAATCTCTTCCATAGTATAGCATCAGAATCTCCTATGCCATTTACATGTCTATATTGTACTCTGACTCACTAGTCACATGTTAGCTCTCTATTTATAGTAGATATTTCTAGTACAGCTTTTTCTCTCTGTTTACATATTGTACTTCTTTCAGTACCTGTATCTTACTTTACTGCATGATTATATCTTCTAACCTGTTATGAACTGTTGAGATGTACTGTACTCGCTCCTGTCCTGACTGGACCTATTGAAAATATTACAGAGGACGAGGAGGAGGCTTGCCTGGATACCTACTACGGGGCAGCCTTAGATGACACCTACGAGTTGGACCCTCAGGAGGACCCAGCTCTAGCTGAGGATATCACCCCAATTGCCTAGACTAGATTAGTTAGGCTTATCTTACTTTATGCAGTCTTCAGACATGTTTAGCTAGACTTTATTTGGAGTTCGGAGTTGTATATATTCTTTCATTCTGTATCTGAGACCATGTACTTCTGGATATTGCTGGAATTATCTTAGACTACTTTTCATCTATTTATTTCCTTGAGTTCTATTTCATATCGTGCTATCTTTTTCTTAGTTGTGATTGAGTTTTACTGCTATGTCACCCCCATTCGGGGAGTATAAACTGTTTAGAGATATATTGCTAGATGATTGTTGACCTAGGACAGCGTTCTACCGCCGACACTGCGGCGTAGGCTGGACGTACCCACGTCTCGTGTCCTTACTCTAGGGTATGGGACGTGACAACAGCATCAAGATGGCCAAAGAAAAGGCTTTTTTGGCTGGAGCGAAGCCTCAGCTGGATATCCAGAGAGAAGCCTATGAAACCTCGAATATGAGAATTCATCAACAAAATGATAAAATTTGAGAAGTTGAGGCTGAGTTGGCTCGCTTGAAGGCGGAGAGGGATCAGCTGATCATAGCTCGAGACCAGCAGCTTACACAGAGCTCGATTTTGAAAGAACAAGTCTTTGGAGCTGAGTCTACCATCAAAACTGTCACGGCCCGCACCCGAATATACGGGTACGAATACGTGGGCCACGCCCAGCCTATGTCACGCCCCGACCCGGAATCACTCGAATCATCGTCCTCGCAGGGGCGTGATGCCGCACGAGCCGGGAGTTGCGCTCGTGCAAGGCAAGATGACAAGTTCTCAAATGGTTATCTTTTGATTCGATATTTAACAACGAAAGGAAACAGAGTATACGAAACGAATTCTCTTTATTGATATTCGAAACAGAGATTACAAAGGCTTTCGATAGCCTAACAATACATGCCAGATTGGCTACAACACTCAGGTTCTCTCTTGCCCATAAAGGATTTCATCATTCCATACATCATGCCTTATATATCTCGGCCGCATCAATCCAGCTGCGTAGTCCGAGCGTCAATGCGATAGCACGCTTCAATGCGCTTTGGCATTCCAAGCCTTAACACGTTCAAGCAACGCTTCGCCGCGAGCAATCCATTCCCTGCACCCTGTATGAAGCTGGTGGGGGATCAGTACGTTCGTCCTCGTATGTACTGAAGCAAAGATCATCTTTCCAAACTGACATTTTAATATTTATGTTGAATCATGCAACTTAGCTTATGATCTTGCTATGTTCTCCTTAGGGTCAATTTCATGGCATATTCGAAAGCGTAAAGCATGTTATCATAGCAGCATGTTATCGAATTAAATAGGCAAACAAACAAGAAATCTCGTGTTTGATTCGTGGCGCGACTTACCAAGTCGACGCACTCGCCCTTGCACCGACGCAAGGTGAATACGTCGCATTCCTTCCCTGTCATGTTATATGTGCAACTCTAAGCAGGATCTCTATGCAGGACGCATCTGCGCCTACACTTTCAACCCATCGTTCCTTAACTATATGAAGGTCGTGGGTGTATCCATGCCGGAATGGACTAAAGGAGTTTCTCTTTTATTTTTCCATACTTTCTTTTCTCTCCTTCTTTTCTCTCTCGAAATCAAATTTGGGTAGCCCGACGTTTCACGGGTTGGGTTGCTATCCCAACAACCGAAACTTACCGCGTGCCTACCATCATTTGCGGCTTCTCCCATTTACGACCGAGTGCTAATCGGACTTCGCAAATGTGCGCCTATCAAAAATTATCATACCTCCTAGGTCGAACGTTCCCGGTGCCCCGGTGCGCCCGTTCGGAGGGAACGTTTCGTGCACGGAAGATATCATAGCAATTATCTCAATTCCATTCCATTCGACCATGCAACGCACTATCATTCAAACAACCAAGCATAGCCTTGAGTCCAAGACTCAGACTTTATCATCTCGCGTCTCTTTCGTTAACTTTCTGTGTTCTTATATTTCATACTTCGTTTCAATGATTCAATGGCATCGTGCCTCAACTCAATGCTCGTCAACCGAACGACCCGAAGGTCTTGAACACCTTTCGAGGCACCATGTCATATCCGACAGTTCCGCCACATTCATGCCACAACTGTATTTTCTCGCAACGAAGCCATCTTTTATTATTCTGTGCACGTAGGCACGTTTTTGACCATATTTCCATGTTCTATAACTTAGCATTCAATGTTCGGGCTTGCGCGCTAGGGCGCTCGCCTATTGTCTTTCAATGTTCTAGCCATTCTAACTCATGCACAAGGCACGGTATGGTTCGTGCACTAAGGCACTCGCCGAGTACAGTTATCCCATGTTCTTACGGCTTGCGCACCGAGGCGCTCGCCTTACCGATATCCAATGTCCCATAGCGACTCATGCATATTGATGCACGTTTCATTTCAATTGTTCTAACTTAGTGTTCGACTCACACTATGATTTATCTCCGATCGGACCACGCCCGTGGCGTCGATAGGTTAACTTTTAGCATACAATGATATATTTGACTTATCGAATGAAGGAGTAAAAAGAAGTCAATCCTCCCACCTTGAGTCGATACGCCTTCGTCGTTTCGCCGAGCCGATGCGGCTCGATTCCCTAACTTTGTTGCACGGCCACTCTCCTGACTTAGCCATTCGAGCACTTTGTGCTTCATTGAGTTATACGTTCGATTTGCCTTAGCGTGCCCAAGTCTTAGCCCGTCACAAGGCGACAATTTGATTTCGCGGAACCCTTACTAAATATTGTAAAAGATCGACCTCTAATATTTTTTCGTCAAAGTATAACCTGCACAAGAAACCAACTAAAATCAATACTTGCATCGATTCGGACTTGCGCCTTGGTCGATTCGATTTCTTAGAATCTTCGAGCCGATTCAACGCACTCATCCTTCGGGGCAACGCGGCGCTTCGCATCGATTCAACTCGATGCATTCTTTCGGGGCAAGGCAAGTCTTCGCATCAACTCAGTTTCATGCATTGCTCGGGACAACTTAACTCTCGTATCGTTTTGCATCGATACATTATCGGGTCAACGCAACTCTTCGAGTCAACGACTCAGCATAATGCACCGTGCGGAGCGGGGTATTACAGCCTACGCTGCAGTATCGACGGTAGAGCGCTGTCAAGTATACTATACTAACTACAACATCTAAAGATCCATAACTAGAAATGTACTCATGTCACATTACGAAAACTAAGGAAGATAAGACAAGAATTAATAATAATATCACTAGAACAACTAGAATCTACAATGATCATAAGACAGGAAAATAAAGAAGGAACAACAAGACTAACTAAGGATAACTACGAGGCAACTCACATAGAAGAATAGTGAAATCCACCTCAGCTAGCAACATCATGAAGTCCAATACTAAGGGCACAACTACTCCTAAAATTTTTGTCAACATATCCAGTCAGGATGGAACGAGCACAAATCTCAAATAACAGTTCTAATTAGACGATATTGAAAATGTAGCAGTAAATAGAGAGAATATACAAGAAATCACGAAATATACATGTGAGTATCATGGCAAGGTAAGCTGTAAATCTAGAGCTAGAACAAGGCAAGTAAAACTGAGCATGGCATGTACAAGAATCAAGAATCATCTATCTAGGTTTGTGAGTACTAGCTACAACATGTGGCCGGCTTGGGTCTGCACAAGGTCATGATCTAGCCAACCATACGTGTGGTGTATGATTGGCATTCACAAGGTTCACAAGATATACAAGGCGGGTATTGACCACACATCTACACTAATACTCCCCGTCTCCGACCAGTATAGTGGATCCAACCATGACACATCATGACACGCGATTCTCCGAGAGGGTAGCTAGCCTTCGCAGGAATCGTGTCTATACAATGCACAAGGAACAAGAAAGATTTGCACAAGATATACCAAGGAAAGCGAGGAATAACATCTCATGACGGGATCCAGAGAAATACCAATCCGTGTGAACAATGTGTCAAAAGAACAAGGGTATCTACACTAAATACAAGAAACATAAACGATATCATAAAACAGAATTATTATCAGAGAATGTACTCGCCTGAGATCTGGTGGAATATGTCAACTAGTCGAAGAACAGTGCCTCGGGGACCTATAGGTGGAATACTGTATCAATATAAGGGTTTGGAAGTAAATCAAGTCATACTAAGTCAAACTAGGTCAAGACAAGTCAAGGCAAGTCAAACTAGGTCAATCTAAGTCAAGGGTTGACTTACAGTTGACTTCTGGTCAACTGGTCAACTCTGGTCAACCCTAGGTCAACTCGGGTCAAACTTGACTAATGTTGACTAATAGTTGACTTTGGGTCCACTGGTCAACTTTGGTTCAGTTCTAGCCAATTGTAGGCTACGGTTGACTTCCGGTTGACTTTGGTTAAAATAGTCAATTATAGTCAACCAGGGTTAAAATTAGTCTAACCTAGGTCAAATGTTGACTCTACTTCGACGTTCAGTCAAAGTAGTCAACCATGGTCAAACAGGGTCAAAGCTAGTCTTTATAAACATCTACAGAGTCAACACATTCAATTTCAGTGGTTGTAAAATCACTGGAATCGATGGATCTCAAAATACCACAAAAGGAGAAAGATTATAATAATATGGTGAGAACCTACAGATGTTGTCGGATGGTGAAACAATCATTACCAACGTGTCCAGAATGGTCGAGATAGCTAGAATAGCCTGTCCATAAGTCCAATTTGGACACAGGGGCAAAAAGGTAATTTCGGGCCAAAATGGTGTCCGTGTCGGACCCACTTTGCACCGAAAAATGTGCAAAAATACTAGTCCACTAAGCCTAACAAACTATATGTCCACGAATTTAGAATGACGATACGAACCCAACGGTATATCCAGAATTGGATTCCGTTGACCCGATCTCAAATTGGTCCGTTGACCAGGACATTGAAATTCCGATTTGCACGGAAAAGCGTGTCAGAGCCAATGTTCTCAAAATTTAGCAAATTATACGTCAACGAGTCCAGAATGACGATACGAACCCAACGGTATATCCAGAATTGGATTCCGATGAGCCGATCTTAAAATGACCCGTTGACCCGGATATCGGTATCCGACTTGCACCGAAATGCGTGCCGGAACCAATGTCCACTAAAACCTAGCAAATTAAATGTCAACGAGTCTAGAATGACGATACGAACCCAACGGTATATCCAGAATTGGATTCCGATGAGCCGATCTCAAAATGACCCGTTGACTCGGATATCGGTATCCGACTTACACCGAAATGCGTACCGGAACCAATGTCCACTAAAACCTAGCAAATTATATGTCAACGAGTCCAGAATGACGATACGAACTCAACGGTATATCCGGAATCGGATTCCGATGAGTCTGCGTCAAAAAGTCCCGTTGACCCGGACTGTGGGACCCACTTTGCACCGAAATGCGTGCCAGGGCCCACGTCCTCCAAATCTAACAAACTTTATATGAAAACAGGCCAGAACGATGCCACGAGTCTACTGGTGGTGTCAGAATTTGAATCCGGAGTCCCGGGTTCAAAAATAGAATTTAACAAGTGCAACTCTAAGAATTCGAACGGCCAACTTTGGCGTCGAATTCGACCGACCTAACAAGCTCAAACTGAAATGAAATCTAAAGGGGGCAGGAAGAGGGTTATACCAGCTGTGCACCGGAACTAGTAGGACGCAAAACGGAGCTGATACGGCGAAGATACGAACCCGCGAAGTTGGCGTCGCAAAACTGTCCAAAAATAGTATAAATTAAAACGTCAACTTGGCGGCCAGATTTCATCTATCAAACGACGAAATTAACAGATAAAATTTGAGAGGGATGAAGGGGTATATAACGAGATTGAGACGGAGTAAAGAAATCGCCGATCCAACGGTCGGATTGTCCAAAAAATTCACACGAAGTCGCTGTCCCGAGACGCGAATTCTGAAACCTTCCCGCGCGCGCGTCGGCGGAACTCCGTGCAAAACGCACGAATCGGGTGTTTTTCGCGCTGGGGACGCGGGGACTCGCCACGGGGGCCTGTCCGGAGGTGCGCTCGGCCGAATGGGGAGGCTCGTCGGCGGCGGCGGTGACCGCGGCGGCCGGTGGCGCACCGTGGCTGCTGTTGCAGCACTGCTACTGCCGCTCGCTGCTGCTCGCGTTGCAGCTGCTGCTCGCGCACGCGCGCGGCGGCGACGGGCGGTGCTGTCGGCGCCCGGCGGTGGTGGCGAGCAACGGCGGAGGCACGGGTGGTGGAGGTGATGGTGTATAATGATGATGGTGGTGTTAATGGTTGTGGGGGTGGTGAAGGGAAGGTGATGGTGGTGAATGATGAAGAGTGGTGGTGGTGTTAATGTGTAATAAAGAAGAAGTGAAGAAGAAGAAGGAGAGGATGGGGTGAGCATGGTTCGACAGAAGCATGGGGGGAGGAAATGTGTTGATGGTGATGGGTGAGGGTGAGTAAGAAGAGAGAGAAAGATATTGTGGTGGTAAGTGTAAGGAGGGGGTGAGAATAAGAGAGTAATGAGAGAGAGATAATAGAGAGAGAGAGGGGTTTTACTTCAGGAAGAAGAAAAGAGAGAGGGGGGCTCGGCTGAGTGTGGGGTGTTAGCTTTGTGTGGGAAGTGAGAGAGTAGGAGAGAGAGTTACATTATACATATATATATATATGTATATATATAAAAGAGAGAGGTAGAGATATTTTTATATAAAATAAACGTATTTTCAAATAGAGAAAAATGCAGACACATCAGTGGGACGTATGGGCAGTCATGGTAGGGCCCATGCCAAACTGGGTCGGACGTTGGGCCAAGTTTGGACAAAGTCGAAGCCAAAATTTAATTAATTTATAAATTAAACCAATTAAAATTACGGATGGAATGGGAGCACAAGGGAGATTAAATCGGTGGCACGCAAGTGGCGCGTGCATAGTAGGCTCAAAACAGGCCAGGGCCATATATTGGGTCGACCGGATTGGATCGATGTCGGGTCCCGAAATTAAATGGGAAATTAAATCAGGTTTTACGGTAGATAATTAATTGGCCTAAATTGACCCGAAAGTTGTGCGAAGAAAATGAAGCACAAGATGGTGTGTCTGAGTGGGACACGAAGGTCATGGGTGAAGAGCGTCTCGAGTAGATCATACATGGCAAGTTGGTTCCAAGGAAAAGACTAGTCTAGTGCTCCTAAATTAAAAGTCATGGTAACGTGCATATGATGATCCAGGAAAAGAGTGGGAATTCAATTAATAATTAAAATGTTCTAAATTGACCCGAACTTGCGCGAAGCAAAAAGAGTACAAGGGAACAAGTTCGAGTGGGACACGAAATATCAATGTAAAGATAATCTCGTCTACTACAAACTGCTAGAAGGAAGTTTCCAGAGACTGGCATCCCTGATGCTCTAGAAATCCAAGTCACGGTAAAGAGCATTAAATCAAATAATAATATTTATTCAAAATAATTGATTTATAAAATTGAAAAAATAAGCCCTAAATTCAGGGGCTTACAATCCTACCCACCTTATAAAAATTCCGTCCTCGAAATTAAAATTATCTAATAGGTCAAGCTAAAACATGCAACTGCTATGGGTACAGTACTCAATCTGTTATCCTTGTGATCACCTATGTTGTTTCTCTCTACAGTCATTTGGTTCAGCTTCAACATGCTTCTTCCATAAAAACTATGTCACTTTACCCCTTAGAATCTTCATATCAATAAGAACCTTTACATATACTCTAAAATATAGGTCATCCTCGAGATACGTATATATGTATCACAATGATTGGCCATCAACCAAAATTCCAATCTTAAAAGCAATTTGTTTGTTTCCTTATCCCGTCCTAAGTATCCTTATCCTATTATTCACCAGCTCCTTGAAATTGTACATTCAAAACCTTTTCTGGGTATTGAGCCCTCTCTTTTACTCAAGAACTCCTGAATATAAACCCTCAAATCTAAGCACAAGATTCTAGTCCAAAATCCGTAGTCACTAAATATAATATTTCATTACTCCTTCTTAGATACCTTAAAATCAATCTATACTATCAAACTAATCGTCCTTAATGATTTTCTAAGTCCACTATAATCAGTCACTCGTATCTGTCCTATAAGCTTAACCCAATAAATCCCCAAGGAAATATACTCATCACAATCACACATTAACATATTACAGTTACACTACAAAGTCTGTTAACAAGGTCTTGCTATCCAATCGTCAAAAATAGAAGGTAACAAGGGCCTAAGACTGGGTCTAGCAATCCATATTAATATTCAGACAAGGTAAGGGTCAAGCAAGATAGGAAAGATTATCGAAATATTTCCAAAAATAGTACGAGGCCAAACGAAATACATAGGACGTAGTCGAAGTAAAACTCAAGAACCATATACCTCCGTAATTATGTCACATGAAGTTACTATCGTGCTAGTGTACATCTAGCTGCGATTAACTTCCTTGTTCCATAATACGACGGATGGCTGCAGTGCACATCTGCCACGCCAGATAATATAGGTTTCTGAACTTAACTTGGCTAATATCCGTGAAATATTTCCAAACAATTTTGCAAAATACGGAGAAGATGTTAGTCAAAAATGCTTAGGGAGTGATCCAAGTAGAATTTGAGAAACATATTTAACCATGATGCCGTTATCTGAAGTCATGCCTCGCCAGTATTTCTCTGGATGAAAACTTCCAATTTCGTAATACAAGGATAAATTACTTTTCAAACTTTCCTTGAATCAGTCCATGAGGCACTTTCAACTATTACCGGAAAGGACAAAAAGAATTACCCAAGTGGTTAGCGAAGAAGAGTTTAGTCAAATCATAGGAAGATGGACACAAACAATCATGTCGAGAAATCCTAGTTAGGCTGTAGATAGGCAGAGTTAACCAAGACGGAGAAGAATGATGATAAGAATTTGTTCTTGCTCATCCAGTCATAACGAAGTGATCCGATTTAAGATACAGTCTGATAACCATTCACGTCTTCCTGAAATTATGTTGCCAGAATTTCGCTGTCACGTCCCAGAACCAGAATACTGGAGAGCGGGGGAATGACTCAGCCAGCTACGTATTACGGGTAGATGAATACCGTATAATACGATCAATGCTGTCTAACAAGACGAGGGGGTGCATACTACATGAAAGTCTCCTATGGTCACTTCACATCTATTGTCTCAATCATTCAAACAAGAAACAGAAATAGAGAACATGTGAGATAAAGCAGTAAGGCGTCCCAAACGCTCAGTCAAAATGTTCTTGATATCTGGCTTTACAAAACACAGCCAGATGATGTAGTCAGTATACACAATTGTTATCAGCTGCAGCCTGACTTAGTTACAATAATACAAAAGTAGGTACAAGACAATCCGACTAACATGTCGGTGCCAAACGGCAAAGTATAAAGTATTTAACAAAATGAGCGGAGAAGTAAGAAAACCCACTCGAGCCCTCCTGCGATCATCCCTCTAGTGTTGACCATCGTGGAGGTAGAAGTAAGCTGGATCCTCGGAGACCGGCTCTAAATCTGGCCATGCAAAACCAGAGAGGTTAGACCTCTAACAGCAAGTACCGCAAGGAAGCACGATATGAGGGATTAAAACCAGTAATGAGAAAATATGATAAATAGATCTCTACTTTCTACTGGGATTCACATAGTATCACGACACTTCGAACCAACCTCCCAACCAAACAAGGACAGAAGTTGGCACGTCATGTCCTGACATTCTGATCATCTCAGTTAGGTAACAGAGGACATACAGTACACAAACAAATTAATTTAAACGGCCATTCAACTACTACGGCTTGCTACTGTGAGTTCCAAGTTATCCTGGAATTATGCAATAGAGATTCCTCAGTTCTTTCTATGTGCAAGCAAGGCTAGTTTACCCAGTCAATCAATTGCGCCAATCATGAATTAGACGAGTCCCAGTGGGACGCCCGTCATCAATATACAATATACAATAGATAATATAATTAGATACCGCTCCCTGCCCGTGTGGCAGATTTGTAGTATCTGTGGGGACCAACCGGCCTGTCGGGCACTACTAGTCCCAAGAGGGCTGCCATGTAAGAACTCGGGAATCCATTCTCTCCATGCAGTAATTATTTTATTTAACTTAATAGTCTTTACGTTAAGTGAAATCCCATGCCGTGAGTTATGGTCATTCAAATGAGTACTTTCGTACGGGATACGATATGCACAACTCTACAACGATACCAGTGCGGTTAGGTTGCAGGTCTTACATAGCATAATGCAACAATCAAAACTAACCACGGAGTAATCATGCCTTGACCATAAAGTACACATGCTGCTTTTGTAAAATAAGTAAATAAATAAATAAATAAATTGAAGCATGCATGTGCCTGTATGTCGATATTCGGGATCAGCCAGTCGATTACAATAGTTCATAATTTATATGAACGTGTCTCATTCATTCAATTTAATAAGGCGACTAGCCAGTCTCTTAGTTCCAACTAGGAACGCATGATCAATTATTAGTCGAAGTAACAGTCGGATCAATTCGTGACAAGGCATGAAAGTCAACAAGTATTAAGCATGATCGAGTCTATAACTAGCATAAAATAGTTGGTAATATATTCTTGAAGCCAAGAAAAAGATCTACAACTTTCATGTTGGAAGCTAGGAGAAATTCGGGCCAGAAAACAGTCAAAAAGAGCATCAAACAATCAAAATCAGCCAAAATCAGCCTCATGCGGCTCAAAAATCCTTATGCGGCTCAAAATGCTCATACGGCTCCAAAAATCCTTATGCGGCTCAAAATGCTCATGCGGCTCCAAAAATCCTTATGCGGCTCAAAATGCTCATGCGGCTCCAAAAATCCTTATGCGGCTCAAAATGCTTATGCGGCTCCAAAAATCCTTATGCGGCTCAAAATGCTCATGCGGCTCAAAATGCTCATGCGGCCAGAAAAGCTTATGCGGCCAGGAATGGTCATGCGGCCAGAAAAGCTTATGCGGCCAGAAATGGTCATACGGCCAGAAAAGCTTATGCGGCCAGAAATGGTCATGCGGCCAGAAAAGCTTATGCGGCCAGGAACTATTCATCGTCCCTGCCAAAATCAGGACAGATGAACATAGAAGTTTGACCAAAATTGTTTTGGCCATAACTTCCTTAAATCAAGTCGAAATCTAACTTTTCAAAAGCCAAAATTGGGTAGAATTGAATTCTCTACAACATAGAACAATCAAAATATGGAAATGATGAAGTTTGATAGATCAAAACCCAAGAAAACCAAAAAGGGGGAAAACTTAGATCTACACAAAGCTAACCATGGAAAACAAAAACTACAAGACCTAAACATATAGAGAAAGAAGAGACAAGCACAATAGACTAAAAATAAATGGGGATGCATGAAATCCTCCATGATGTGCAAGATGTACTTGCCTCTCACAAGTGGGTTAGGGTTTGGTGGAGGAGTAAATGTGAATGAATGAAGAGAGGGAATAAAAGAAGAAGTTTTACATCAAAGTCAAGTGGATCTCCACCATTCATTCTCTCCACCAAATCCAAGCCATCCATTCCTTTCCATATTGAACCAAACCACACCAAGTTGGTTTACCATGAACCGAAATGAACCAAGAGCCAAAAAAAAGCAGAAAATAAAATAAAGAAAAATAATTAGCATAAAATTAAAAGAATTAAATATAAAATAAATGCATGACAGATACTAAATAAATTCGGGCAAGCGGTATACGTATAAAAATACGCATTCCGGGAACGGGGAGTGACATCTCTACCCACCTTAGATAAATTTCGTCCTCGGAATTTCAAATCCAAGCAGGATAGGAAAAATCGAGCTGATCTAGGTACAATAAACTTGAGCAAGCAATCATTCTTCAATGTTTAACTAGCAGATAATATATCTATATTAACAATCTACGATATCAAGTAGTTCTATCTATGAGGTGACAAGCATGAGGGATTAAGGCAATCAAGGTACACGGGAAAAAATATACCTTGTGAGTCAAACAGATACGGATACCGTGATCGGATATCATCCTCACGTTCCCACGTTGACTCTCCTAATGAGTGATGACCCCAAGCAACCCGGACAAGGCTAATTGTTCGGTTCTTGAGTATCTTCTCTCTCCGGTCCAAAATGGACACCGGCTGCTCCTCGTAAGACAAGTTGGTACCAACAACCAACTCAGAATGATCAAGGATATGGCTGAGGTCCGATACATACCTTCGCAATTGAGATACATGAAACACGTCATGCACCTCTCGTAACGAAGATGGAAGGGATAAACGATAAGCAACATCGCCTACCCTATCAAGGATAACGAATGGTCCTACGTATCGCGGACTCAACTTCCCGCGAACGCCAAATAATGACCCCACGGGTAGGTGAGATCCGCAAGAACACGTGTTCCCCAACAGAAAACTCTAGCGGTCTACGATGCTGGTCCGCCCAATAACGATGCCGGTCCTGTGCAACTCGAAGTCGCTCTCTAATTCCCTTGACCAATTCAACTGTCTGAACAATCATTTCTGGGCCTAACATCTGCCTCTCCCCGATATCATCCCATGCTAGTGGCGATCTACACTTCTTACCATATAGTGCTTCGAATGGCGCCATCTGGATACTGGCTTGATAACTGTTGTTGTATGAAAACTCAACTAAGTGCAGGTGGCTCTCCCAAGATCCTCCAAAATCTAGGGTGCAAGCTCGCAATATATCTTCTAAAGTCTGAATTGTTCTTTCTGATTGCCCGTCCGTCTGCGGATGGTAAGCCGTGCTAAATCTTAACTTGGTGCCCAGACTATGATGTAAGCTCTTCCAGAAATGTGATGTAAAGCGAGTATCTCGATCTGACACAATACTGACAGGGACTCCATGCTGCCTGACTATCTATTGCATATACAACTCTGCCAACTTTTCTGTAGATTGCCCTACTCTGAAAGGGAGAAAGTGTGCCACCTTTGTAAGCCGATCTACTATCACCCAAATAGCATCTTTACCACTTGGTGATCTCGGTAAACCGGTCACAAAGTCTATTGTGATGTGCTCCCACTTCTATTTCGGGATAGGAAGTGGCTGTAATAACCCAGCTGGCCTCTGCTGTTCTGCCTTCACTTGCTGACATACCAAGCAACGGAAAACGAATCTAGCTATCTCCCTCTTCATCCCGTTCCACCAGAAATGCTGCTTGATATCTTAGTACATCTTGGTCCCTCCAGGATGTATAGAATACTGGAAACTATGAGCCTCTGCCATAACCTCCTGTCTGATATCTCCACTAGGCACACATAGGCGTGATCCAAACCTAAGCGTACCATCTTCGTGAATTCTCATCTCCTTCCTGAGCCCTGACTCACATTCTGCCCTAAGCTTCTGAATCCTTGGGTCCTGTGCCTGAGCTGCCTTGATCCTATCTACCAAGTCAGATTGGACTTGTAGACTTGCCAGAACTCCTACATCACTAGGGAGTATAACTTCGATGCCCATCTCCTGAAGGTCTTCAAAGATATGCCTCTGTGTTGTCAACATAAATGCGCCGCCTCTCCTGCTAAGAGCGTCTGCTACCACATTAGCCTTGCCTGGATGATACTGAAGCTCCACGTCATAATCCTTGATCAACTCCAACCATCTTCTCTGTCTCATATTCAGCTCCTTCTGAGTAAAGATGTACTTCAGACTTTTATGGTCCGTGTACATATCCACTCGATCACCATATAAGTAATGCCTCCATAGCTTCAAAGCAAATACTACTGCCGCCAACTCCAAGTCATGAGTTGGGTAATTCTTCTCGTGGTCCCGAAGCTGCCTAGATGCATACGCTATCACCTTCCCATGCTGCATGAGGACACATCCAAGTCCTTTACCTGACGCATCACAATATACTGTAAAACCTCCGGGTCCAACTGGCAATTTAAGAATAGGTGCTGATATCAACTTCTGCTTCAAGGTATCAAATGATGCCTGGCACTCTGCCAACCAGATAAATGGCACATCCTTTCGTGTCAAGCAGGTCATGGGTGCTGAAAGTCTTGCAAAATCCGATACGAATCTCCTGTAATATCCTGCCAATCCCAAGAAACTCCGTACATCAGCTACGGTCTTGGGTACTGGCCAGCTCTCTACTGCTTCTACCTTCTTGGGATCTACTGCTACTCCAGCTCCTGATATGATATGACCCAAAAATGAAATATGATCCGTCCAGAACTCACACTTGCTGAGCTTGGCATACAACTGGTTCTCCCTCAGAACCTGTAACACTGTCCTGAGGTGGTCTTCATGCTCCTCTTCACTGGCAGAGTACACAAGAATGTCATCGAGAAACACCACGACAAACTGATCTAGGTATGGCATAAAGATACGGTTCATCAAGTCCATAAATATTGCTGGAGCATTGGTCAAACCAAACGACATTACCAAGAATTCATAATGCCTATACTTCGATCTGAATGTTGTCTTGGGAATATCCTCCTTCCGAACCCTCACCTGATGGTACCCTGAATGAAGATCTATCTTGGAGAAAACTCTAGCCCTGCTCAACTGATCAAATAAGTCGTCGATCCTGGGTAATGGGTACTTGTTCTTTACTATTGCCGCGTTAAGCTTCCTGTAGTCAATGCACAATCTGGATGACCCATCCTTCTTCTCCACAAGTACCACTGGTGCTGCCCACGGTGATACGCTAGCTTGGATGAACTTCTTCTCCTTCAGTTCCTCTATGTGCTGGTATACCTTGGCCTGCTCTGAATCCGCCATTCTGTAAACTCGATCTGATATCGGTTTAGTTCCAGGTGCCAAGTCTATACTGAACTCAATATTCCTAACCGGTGGTAGACCTGAAAGTTCTTCAGGAAATACATCCAGAAACTCTTCAACTACCTTCGGAACTTGAACTTCTTCCATTGCCGTTATTACTCCCTGCTCTTGCTGAGTTACCTCTGATCTGACTAAGGTGAATCTCTCAATGCCTGGAATATCAAAAGATACACTCCCACTACGACAATCTATTGTCGCATGACTGTCTTTCAGCCAGTCCATGCCTAAGATAACGTCAAAATTTCCAACAGGAAATTCTATCAACTGGGCGGGTAAGGAATGCCCGCAAACTACAACGCTACACGCTAGAATAACTCTACTAACTCCTACGAGCCCATTGCCAGTGAGTATATTCAACCTCCCTGGCAATGCCTCGAACTTCATTCCTAGCCGTATCGCAAATTGTGCAGATATAAATGAATGTGATGCTCCTGAATCAAACAATGCTACTGCGGGATATGAAGCGACGAGAATGTTACCTACCACAACATCTCCCGATGCTAATGCCTCTTCCAAGGACAGAGTGAATGCCTGACCTCGACCTCCTTGTTGGTTTCCATGCTGTGGCCTAGCCTGGTGCTGCTGCTGGCCCCTTCCCTGATGATGCTGGGGTGGTCTATGCTGGTGTTGCTGCATCGGCGGTCCCTGCTGCCGAAACATCTGAGCCTGTGGCATTAACAGACGCTGGGCCAATGGTCTCACTGCCACTGCTGGTCCTCGATACTGTCCTGCCCCTGGTGCTGGCAGAGCAGGAAACTGCTGCACTGGTCCTCCTGACCTCGAATTCATGGGACAGGTGGTAACCCGATGATCTGGATTTCCACATATCAAACACAGTTCGTTCAATGTTCGACACACATCTCTAGTGTGTCCTACCTTCCCACAATAAGTGCAGCCTGCCGGGGGTTGCTGGTTCTTCTTCTGTTGCTGTTGTTGCTGCCTGGATGGTGGTGCTGGCCCTCGTATCGCCACATCGTGGATACGAATGCCAGGGGATGGTGCTGTTGTCCGGGGCGCTGCTCTCCCTCCTCCTTCAATCTGACTGTGAGATCTCTTCTGACCCCCAGTCCTTGCTGTGATCCTCTGAATGGTGATCTCATGCCTTCGGGTTGCCGTTAACACTTCGTCGAAAGTCTGATAGTTGTGCCCCTCTATCAATTGCAAGAGCTCAAGATGAAACCCTTGCTGGAACCTCATCGCCCTCTGGCGCTCCGTTACTACCATCTCTGGGGCGAACCTGCTCAATCTGCAGAACTCCTCTGCATAAGCATCTACCGTCTTGCCGGCCTGCTTGAGGTTGATAAACTTCTGCTGTAGCTCAAACTGCGCCACAACTCCATAGTACTTCGTCTTGAATCTTGCTGTGAAATCATCCCAAGCAATGGGACGTCTGATACCTACTTCCTCTGATTCCCACCAATCACGTGCGAGATCCTGAAGTAACAACTTTACTTTATCCACACGTTCTTCTGGCGGCACCTTAGCTGCTGTCAGAATAGCCTCAATATCTTTAAGCCATGCATCTGCTGAGATGGCATCTTCCGTGCCCTCGAAACGACGGGGGTTGTACTTGCAAAACCTGGCTGATGCTCCTGAATCTGGCCTCGCCCCTCTTTCCAATGCCGTCTGTAATCCTTGGTTGAGTAGTACATTCTGCTCTTGCAACTGAGCATGCATGCGCTGCTGGGCTAACATCTGGTGTTGTTGAGTAGCCATCATCCCTCTCATGATTTCCAGAAGGGCTGGTGTGTCCACTTCTACAGGGGTAGGTGGAACTGTTGGTGGTGGTAGAACATCCGGATACTGTGGTCCAACTGCTGGTTCCACTATTATTTCTTCTTGGATGGTCTCTTGAGTTAGTACCGGCCCTTGTTGCTGACCAACATGGTCAGGTTGTCCGTGTTGCTCTTGTTGTTGTTGCCCAGTCCTGACAGATGCAGACGAGGTGCCCCTAAGAAAAGGGACAAGAGAATAATCAAACGACCGGACAGGAAAGATCAATGAAGTCAAAGGATACTGGAATGTCAATCTAGGGTTGAAAACAAAGAATCATGAGATCAAGGGAGAACATGTCTGATTGAGACATCCTATAATCAAAACACCCCACAAGTCTGAAACCAGACCTGCATGGGCCACCACTAAAACCTTGTCACGCCCCAGAACCAGAATACTGGAGAGCGGGGGAATGACTCAGCCAGCTACGTATTACGGGTAGATGAATACCGTATAATACGATCAATGCTGTCTAACAAGACGAGGGGTGCATACTACATGAAAGTCTCCTATGGTCACTTCACATCTATTGTCTCAATCATTCAAACAAGAAACAAAATAGAGAACATGTGAGATAAAGCAGTAAGGCATCCCAAACACTCAGTCAAAATGTTCTTGATATCTGGCTTTACAAAACACAGCCAGATGATGTAGTCAGTATACACAATTGTTATCAGCTGCAGCCTGACTTAGTTACAATTATGCAAAAGTAGGTACAAGACAATCCGACTAACATGTCGGTGCCAAACGGAAAAGTATAAAGTATTTAACAAAATGAGCGGAGAAGTAAAAAAACCCACTCGAGCCCTCCTGCGATCATCCCTCTAGTGTTGACCATCGTGGAGGTAGAAGTAAGCTGGATCCTCGGGGACCGGCTCTAAATCTGGCCATGCAAAACCAGAGAGGTTAGACCTCTAACAGCAAGTACCGCAAGGAAGCACGATATGAGGGATTAAAACCAGTAATGAGAAAATATGATAAATAGATCTCTGCTTTCTACTGGGATTCACATAGTATCACGACACTTCGAACCAACCTCCCAACCAAACAAGGACAGAAGTTGGCACGTCATGTCCTGACATTCTGATCATCTCAGTTAGGTAACAGAGGACATACAGTACACAAACAAATTAATTTAAACGGCCATTCAACTACTACGGCTTGCTACTGTGAGTTCCAAGTTATTCTGGAATTATGCAATGGAGATTCCTCAGTTCTTACTATGTGCAAGCAAGGCTAGTTTACCCAGTCAATCAATTGTGCCAATCATGAATTAGACGAGTCCCAGCGGGACGCCCGTCATCAATATACAATATACAATAGATAATATAACCAGATACCGCTCCCTGCCCGTGTGGCAGATTTGTAGTATCTGTGGGGACCAACCGGCCTATCGGGCACTACTAGTCCCAAGAGGGCTGCCATGTAAGAACTTAGGAATCCATTCTCTCCATACAGTAATTATTTTATTTAACTTAATAGTCTCTACGTTAAGTGAAATTCCATGCCATGGGTCATGGTCATTCAAATGAGTACTTTCGTACGGGATACGATATGCACAACTCTACAACGATACCAGTGCGGTTAGGTTGCAGGTCTTACATAGCGTAATGCAACAATCAAAACTAACCACGGAGTAATCATGCCTTGACCATAAAGTACACATGCTGCTTTTGTAAAATAAGTAAATAAATAAATAAATAAATTGAAGCCTGCATGTGCCTGTATGTCGATATTCGGGATCAGCCAGTCGATTACAATAGTTTATAATTAATATGAATGTGTCTCATTCATTCAATTTAATAAGACGACTAGCCAGTCTCTTAGTTCCAACTAGGAACGCATGATCAATTATTAGTCGAAGTAACAGTCGGATCAATTCGTGACAAGGCATGAAAGTCAACTAGTATTAAGCATGATCGAGTCTATAACTAGCATAAAATAGTTGGTAATATATTCTTGAAGCCAAGAAAAAGATATACAACTTTCATGTTGGAAGCTAGGAGAAATTTGGGCCAGAAAACAGTCAAAAAGAGCATCAAACAATCAAAATCAGCCAAAATCAGCCTCATGCGGCTCAAAAATCCTTATGCGGCTCAAAATGCTCATGCGCCTCCAAAAATCCTTATGCGGCTCAAAATGCTCATGCGGCTCCAAAAATTCTTATGCGGCTCAAAATGCTCATGCGGCTCCAAAAATCCTTATGCGGCTCAAAATGCTTATGCGGCTCCAAAAATCCTTATGCGGCTCAAAATGCTCATGCGGCTCAAAATGCTCATGCGGCCAGAAAAGCTTATGCGGCCAGGAATGGTCATGCGGCCAGAAAAGCTTATGCGGCCAGAAATGGTCATACGGCCAGAAAAGCTTATGCGGCCAGAAATGGTCATGCGGCCAGAAAAGCTTATGCGGCCAGGAACTATTCATCGTCCCTGCCAAAATCAGGACAGATGAACATAGAAGTTTGACCAAAATTGTTTTGGCCATAACTTCCTCAAATCAAGTCGAAATCTAACTTTTCAAAAGCCAAAATTGGGTAGAATTGAATTCTCTACAACATAGAACAATCAAAACATGGAAATGATGAAGTTTGATAGATCAAAACCCAAGAAAACCAAAAAGGGAGAAAACTTAGATCTACACAAAGCTAACCATAGAAAACAAAAACTACAAGACCTAAACATATAGAGAAAGAAGAGACAAGCACAATAGACTAAAAATAAATGGGGATGCATGAAATCCTCCATGATGTGCAAGATGTACTTGCCTCTCACAAGTGGGTTAGGGTTTGGTGGAGGAGTAAATGTGAATGAATGAAGAGAGAGAATGAAAGAAGAAGTTTTATATCAATGTCAAGTGGATCTCCACCATTCATTCTCTCCACCAAATCCAAGCCATCCATTCCTTTCCATGTTGAACCAAACCACACCAAGTTGGTTTACCATGAACCGAAATGAACCAAGAGCCAAAAAAAGCAGAAAATAAAATACAGAAAAATAATTAGCATAAAATTAAAAGAATTAAATATAAAATAAATGCATGACAGATACTAGATAAATTCGGGCAAGCGGTATACGTATAAAAATACGCATTCCGGGAACGGAGAGTGACATTCGCCACGTCAGTAAGCATAGCTGCAACAAACGATGGGGTTCATAACTTGGGTATACACCCTATAATCATGTCATCTAGATTCCTTACCACGCCAACCGGTATGGCTGCAAAAGAATCTAAATGCCATAACTAGGATAGTATAACCAGCATCAGGCTCCACGTCCCTGTCGTGCTAGCTAGTATGACTGCGATAAATTCTAAACTCCATAAATAAAGTAGACATTTATCGTTCTCTTCGAATATGTTTATCAGAATAACTTAACTCAATTTATAAAAACTGATTTTTGATACAACATCAAAGTCAACAACGAACGAACATCAAGATTCAAAATTTAACAACGAATCAAGGATAAGTAAACGAAAACTAGCGAAAACAGATTCCGAGACAGGATTTAGGAAAAGTTCTCAGGAGAAGTCCCAAAGGTACTATCTAGGTCAAGATAAAAGGAAATCATTGGAAATATAATCTAAAATAATCTTAACCTGATATGAGACTGGCAAATCATATTCTCGTCTCAACCTAGAGGATATAAGTTCAACTTATACCTTCCCTCTGGGGTCCACAAACTCATTCCAAGAAAGAATAAAGTTTGATACGGACAAATACTTCAGAAATCAGGACGGACAGGAATGAATGGAAAAAGTTTCGAAAAGTTAAAAATAAGATTCCCAGGGGTCATCCCTGGAATCTACCAAGAGTTCCTAATATGTGACTGAGTACCAAAATCCTGAAATATGCCATGACTCCATCTTAATCCTAGGACAGGCTCGCAGTAGTACAGATAATCTCAAGTACTACCACGACTTCGCATTAATTATAAAGACTGACCTGCATGGGCCACCACTAAAAACGTGTCACGACCCGTACCCGAATATACGGGTACGAATACGTGGGCCACGCCCAGCCTATGTCACAGTATCGGCGGTAGAGCGCTGTCAAGTATACTATACTAACTACAACATCTAAAGATCCATAACTAGAAATGTACTCATGTCACATTACGAAAACTAAAGAAGATAAGACAAGAATTAATAATAATATCACTAGAACAACTAGAATCTACAATGATCATAAGACAGGAAAATAAAGAAGGAACAACAAGACTAACTAAGGATAACTACCAGGCAACTCACATAGAAGAATAGTGAGATCCACCTCAGCTAGCAACATCTTGAAGTCCAATACTGAGGGCACAACTACTCCTAAAATTTTTGTCAACATATCCAGTCAGGATGGAACGAGCACAAATCTCAAATAACAGTTCTAATTAGACGATATTGAAAATGTAGCAGTAAATAGAGAGAATATACAAGAAATTAGGAAATGTACATGTGAGTATCATGGCAAGGTAAGCTGTAAATCTAGAGCTAGAACAAGGCAAGTAAAACTGAGCATGGCATGTACAAGAATCAAGAATCATCTATATAGGTGTGTGAGTACTAGCTACAACATGTGGCCGGCTTGGGTCTGCACAAGGTCATGATCTAGCCAACCATACGTGTGGTGTATAATTGGCATTCACAAGGTTCACAAGATATACAAGGCGGGTATTGACCACACATCTACACTAATACTCCCCGTCTTCGACCAGTATAGTGGATCCAACCATGACACATCATGACACGCGATTCTCTGAGAGGGTAGCTAGCCTTCGCAGGAATCGTGTCTATACAATGCACAAGGAACAAGAAAGACTTGTACAAGATATACCAAGGAAAGCGAAGAATAACATCTCATGACGGGATCCAGAGAAATACCAATCCGTGTGAACAATGTGTCAAGAGAACAAGGGTATCTACACTAAATACAAGAAACATAAACGATATCCTAAAACAGAATTATTATCAGAGAATGTACTCGCCTGAGATCTGGTGGAATATGTCAACTGGTCCAAGAACAGTGCCTCGATGACCTATAGGTGGAATACTGTATCAATATAAGGGTTTGGAAGTAAATCAAGTCATACTAAGTCAAACTAGGTCAAGACAAGTTAAGGCAAGTCAAACTAGATCAATCTAAGTCAAGGGTTGACTTACAGTTGACTTCTGGTCAACTGGTCAACTCTGGTCAACACTAGGTCAACTCGGGTCAAACTTGACTAATGTTAACTAACAATTGACTTTGGGTCCACTGGTCAACTTTGGTTCAGTTCTAGTCAATTGTAGGCTACGGTTGACTTCCGGTTGACTTTGGTTAAAATAGTCAACTGTGGTCAACCAGGGTCAAAATTAGTCTAACCTAGGTCAATTGTTGACTATACTTCGACGTTCAGTCAAAGTAGTCAACCATGGTCAAACAGGGTCAAAGCTAGTCTCTATAAACATCTACAGAGTCAACACATTCAATTTCTGTGGTTGTGAAATCCCTGGAATCGATGGATCTCAAAATACCACAAAAGAAGAAAGATTATAATAATATGGTGAGAACCTACAGATGTTGTCGGATGGTGAAACAACCTTTACCAACGTGTCCAGAATGGTCGAGATAGCTAGAATAGCCTGTCCATAAGTCCAATTTGGACACAGGGGCAAAAAGGTAATTTCGGGCCAAAATGGTGTCCGTGTCGGACCCACTTTGCACCAAAAAATGTGCAAGAATAATAGTCCACTAAATCTAACAAACTATATGTCCACGAATCCAGAATGACGATACGAACCCAACGGTATATCCAGAATTGGATTCCGTTGACCCGATCTCAAATTGGTCCGTTGACCAGGACATTGAAATTCTAATTTGCACGAAAAAGCGTGTAAATTCAGCAAATTATATGTCAACTTGTCCAGAATGACGATACGAACCCAACGGTATATCCAGAATTGGATTCCGATGAGCCGATCTCAAAATGACCCGTTGACCCGGATATCGGTATCCAACTTGTACCGAAATGCGTGTCGGAACCAATGTCCACTAAAACCTAGCAAATTATATGTCAACGAGTCCAGAATGACGATACGAACCCAACGGTATATCTAGAATTGGATTTCGATGAGCCGATCTCAAAATGACCCGTTGACCCGGATATCGGTATCCGACTTGCACCGAAATGCGTACCAGAACCAATATCCACTAAAACCTAGCAAATTATATGTCAACGAGTCCAAAATGACGATACAAACTCAACGGTATATCCGAAATCGGATTCCGATGTGTCTGCGTCAAAAAGTCCCGTTGACCCGGACTGTAGGGCCCGCTTTACACCGAAATACGTGCCAGGGCCCACGTCCTCCAAACCTAATAAACTTTATATGAAAATAGGCCAGAACGACGCCACGAGTCTACTGGTGGTGTCAGAATTTGAATCCGGAGTCCCGGGTTCAAAAATGGAATTTAACAAGTATAACTCTAAGAATTCGAACGGCCAACTTTGGCATCGAATTCGACCGACCTAACAAGCTCCAACTAAAATAAAATCTAAAGGGGGCAGGAAGAGGGTTATACCAGCTGTGCACCGGAACTGGTAGCGCGCAAAACGGAGCTGATACGACGAAGATACGAACCCGCGAAGTTGGCATCGCAAAACTGTCCAAAAATAGTACAAATTAAAACATCAACTTGGCGGCCAGATTTGGTCTATCAAACGAAGAAAATAACGGATGAAATTTGAGAGGGATGAAGGAGAATATACCGAGATTGAGACGGAGTGAAGAAATTGCCGATCCAACGGTCGGATTGTCCAGAAAATTTGCACGAAGTCGCTGCCCCGAGACGCGAATTCTGAAACCTTCCCGCGCGCGCGTCGACGGAACTCCGTACAAAACGCACGAATCGGGTGTTTCTCGCACCGGGGATGCGGGAACTCACCACGGGGGCCTGCCCGTAGGTGCGCCCGACCGAGTGGGGAGGCTCGCCGGCGGAGACGGCGACCGCGGTGACCGGTAGCGCGCCGTGGCTGCTGTTGCTGTACTGCTACTGCCGCTCGCTGCTGCTCGCGCACGCGCGCGGTGGCGACGGGCGGCACTGTCGGCACCCGGCGTTGGTAGCGAGCGGCGGCAGAGGCACGGGTGGTGGAGGTGATGGTGTATAATGATGATGGTGGTGTTAATGGTTGTAATGTCCTGAAATTCGTGATACGTATTTTATGCGTATTCATATTTCTGACCCGTATTTTTCATTTTTCTGGATTAGTTAATTATGGTTATTTCGTAATTAGCATCTTGGTTTATTTGTGTAATTGGTTTGATTGGCTTGTGGTTCTCCATGGCAATTGCATTGGCTTGGTTCGGTTTGGTTTAGTTGGCTTGGTTTGGTTTGGGTTTGAGTGGAACACCTTAGCTTATGTTCTACCCTCACTCCACCCCAACCAATCCCACCTACCACCCACTCATTTCTTTATAAGCCACTCCCACTCTCTCTCTCTCTCTTCCATTATTGCTCATTCTTCATCTTCTTCTCCATTTTCACCTGCCAGAGAGAGGGAGAGAGGGCTTAGGCAAGTGCATCTTGCTTCATAGAGGAACTCCATCTTTATTGTTCTATTTTGTTCCTCATGTGTTTCTAACCAACTTTAGTACTTGATATTTTCCATTTCCATGGCTAGTTTCTCGTAGATCTAACCTTGTGGTATTTTTTGGATTTTTTGGGTTTTGATCTAGTTAATCTTGTTATTTTCAAGTTTTGATGGTTCCACGTTGTAGATAATTTCATTCTGCCCCATTTTGACCTATGGAAGTTCGGATTTGGACTCTGGATGGTAGAATTATGGGGCTTGGAAGCATGGTTTCATGGTGTTCTTCCTCTCAGAAAGTGGAGAAGAAGCACAGTACTTGCCCGCATGGATTTTCATGCGACAAGCTTTCCTCAGCCACATGGCCCCTAGCATTAAAATATTAATTTTGGCTTGAAATAGAAATTGAGCCGCATAAGAAATTATTGGCCTAGCCTTTTATTATTTAGTACAAACTTGCCAATCCACATAAACCTTCATCATGGCCTGACAGCGTGAACTTGACTGATTTGACTACTTGGCAGCATGTCAGCCTTAATTATTTTTGACCGGATTTGACAAGCTTCTGACTTGATTTGACTTGGCAGTACTCCTTGCCACGTGCAACTGGTCACGTGTAAGAACTCATTATAAGTAAGCGAATCCGCATGAGCTTGTCATATAATGCACAGTAGCAATCCGCATAAGCCATTTATTTATTTGGAATAATTTGCATGCATGAGTATTCAGAACCGCATAAGTCTTTGCCTTGCATTTTGCTTCATGTGGTTACGTGCATGAGCCGCATGCATTTACATGCGTAAGCCGCATACAAGAAATGTGCTAGCTTTTAGGTATGTAGCAAATGCATTAGCTTTTATAATTTAATACTGCATGTTCTGATTCAAGGGGAATCATTTAATAACACTCTCTAACCAATCCGCATGTACGGATTCAAAGGAATTCTTTTTCTACAATCCCGGCCGCATAGCATACATGTATGTATTATATTAATATATAATGCTTAGTGCCTTCAGGCTTAAGCTTATATATGATGATTGGTTCTTTAAAGCCTTCTGGCTTATAAAGTTTGGGTCATATATTATATAATATATTATGGCAAGAACCGCATGAACATGTTAGTATAGTTAGAATAGTATATTATATTATATATAATATATTATGGCATGGTTGCTTGCTGAAGCAAGAACCGCATGAATGTTATTATAATATATTATAATATATATTATATGACATGGTTTGCTTAGAAGCAGCTGCATGAAATGTTATGATATATATTATATATATTATAGGCTGGGCCATTTTAATGCATGCTGCATTTTTGGGAGCCGCATACGGCCTCATTCATTGCTGGCCACGTGCCCATTTCTTTTCTTGAATGTAAGTTGGCATTATTATTGGGTCCCACTATTTGTCTTACTTGATTTCACTTTTGAGCCGCATGGACTCCCACGTGGGAATCCCACTTTTGGACCGCATGGGGTCCCACTTTGATTATTTTATATATTTTAATTATCTGACTTGTGGCCCAAATTTCTTCCCGCTCCCAACATGAAAGTTGAATATTTTTCCACTGGCTTCATGAATATAATTTTTAATTATTTTATGCAAGTCCCCTGATGGTGTTTCGGATGACTTCGTACGCCCTTTTATTCAGGCCTAAAATACGAAGACCCCACATTCAATAGTTTAATAATTCTTTAATAAATGAAATTCCTTAGTAGGACTTGATAATATTGCGCCCTAATTTCTATAACATGTTTCTTCCTCATCGGTGGCCCGTTTGGGTGCACTCAGGATATGATTCTTTTCTGTTAGCATGTTTGTTTGCTGCATGAACACGACATGATAACCATGGTAGTGACCTGTCACGGTGCACTCTTAACCTGTAACCTGTGACCAGAAACAAGTAACATGACATGATAGTGACCCGTAGGGGTACACTCTTGACTAGTAATCTTGACATGATAGTGGCCCGTGGTGGCGCACTCCTGACAAGAATAATAAATCTAATCTTGACACCGTGGGTGTTTGCTTGATTATGCTTGAATAAGCTACCAGTCCAGTCTTGTCTTGCATCATGTCTAGGACATGAATTCCTGATTTTTCCCACGGTCAGGGATTTATACTGAATCTGGCTAAGGTTAATGACTAGATTGAAACAATTAGTTCATGGAGATTTTCCCTGTTACCTGTTGCCCCTTTGGTCCCGGCCATATATATATATATATTCATGGGATTTGTTGCTATCCGTCGAGATGAGCGCACTTCCAGCCCGCCGTCGAGTGTGGTACCTTAGGACACATGTATTTACTACAGTGTGTCTGCTATATCCTGCTATCTTTTCCTTTTCTTTGCTGGGATCACTCAGGTAGTAACAAACAGGTAACCGGACTTGGAAATCTCATTGCATCTTGTTAGTAACTAGGATTGTGATAACCCTAGCTAGTTAATGTAGAAAGCCGTAGTCAATGATTGGCCGTGATTGATTGGATGGAGTCCAGCCTAGTCCAGTCTTGTCTAGATCCAGATCCTGATTGTTCTAGTTCATGATTGTTCCAGTTCATAGTTGCCCTTATTTTCTCTAGTTCTGTTTAGTTAACATGTTTCTCCAGTATACTCATAATGCTTTACATACAGTCTTTCTCTGGTCGAGGCATGTGCATTGGTAGTGCACACATCTCGACCTGCATTTACTCATTATTTTCTTTACCTGTTGTATGCTAATGATTTGCTGGTTTTAGTTCCTAAGTGAAGCCTCCTTTGTGGCACTTGCTCTTTCTGGGGTCTGACCCAGCTGGTTTTGTATGGCCAGATATCGGAGCAGCAACAGAGGATCTACCTGTCTTCCAGCCCGATGGTGACCGCCAGGCGTGACCAGGGCAACGAGTGGGTTCCTTTTTGTTCTCCCACTGTATTGTAAATTATTCTTTTGAGGCGGCTAGCCGACGAGCAAGTGTTAGCTCGTATTGCATTGTACTTATTATCTGCCTACGGGCTGTAATGTGATTGACAAGCCCCGGGGGTTGATCATGTATGACTTAACTCATGCTAGCCCTTACATTTTGTACGGCTAGCTTCATGATCATCTTATATGTAATGTTTGGGACGCCTTACAATTGTATATTTGGTGATCTGTTATCTTGTGATTATTATTACTTGTTGAGATTGAGACAATAGCTTGTTTTGACCCTAAGAGACTGATGGTTTGTAGAATACCCTCATATAGCTAGACAGCCGTGATCGTATAGTGGGATGGTTGCCGTCCCAATATACGTAGCTGGCTGTGTACGTCCCCGTTCTTCAGTATTCTGGAACTGGGGCGTGACAGTTTAAGTGGTGGCCCATGCAGGTCTTGTCAATCAAGAAATGTGAGGGTTTACCGGATAGATGTCTCAATCTGTACTCGCCTTTGATCTCCACTCGTATCTTCATATCTCCTTGAATTCCTGACCTGATAACATGCTTGCATCATTAAATCTATCCTGGTCCTTCCTTAATCTCCCTGATGTCATTGCTTCAGTGGTATTGTTCCTGTTGATCAGCCAGAAGGATCTCAGCTAGCAGTACAGCAACAGTCAGAAGACCAAGCTCAATCATCATCATCAGTAGCAGCCTTCCGGGTTATGCCTCCTGCAGAGCCAGAGCCCCCAGTACAGCCAGTCCAGCCGGTTCAACCAGCAGGGTCAGAGGAAGGGGTCTTGATAGGACTTATCCGTGAGTTACTTGCGTCTCAGGGCCATCAAGATGATGCCTTGCACCAGGCAGTACAAGATGCTCAGAGCAGAGGTGGTCTTCCAGAGAACAGTGCAGTCAAGAATTTCAAGCGCCTGAACCCTCCCTTCTTCGACGGCAGCGAGGATGCTATAGCCGCAGACGCTTGGCTACAAGACATTGAAGTTATCCTGGAGGCAGCCAGGACCCCTGAAACAGAGAAGGTGACCGTGGTGCGCCTACAGTTACTAGATCTAGCTCGCAGCTGGTGGGCTATGCAAGCAACAAGATTGGGTACGCCCGTCATGTGGGCAGAATTCAGTGAAGCGTTCCAGACCAAGTACTTCGACGCGGTGGCGAGGTATGACCTGCAGACCAGGTTCAGCAACCTCAGGCAGATGAGGAGAACGGTCGACGAGTATGCGGCCGAGTTTGCGAGATTGAGTCGGTTTGCTCCCACTTTGGTGGCGACCGAGTTAGACATAGCGCAGAGGTTCCAGCAGGGACTCCACTTGGAGATTATACTGGCGGTGGAGCAGTTTGAGCACAGAACCTTTGATGCCGTCTTGCGAGCAGCGAGGAGGCACGAGTACACTTCCCAGAGGATAGTGGAACGGACTGGAGGACGAAAGCGGTCCCACAGTCAGATAAACCAGTCTTCAGCACCAGCCCCAGCAGCTAGGATTTTAACCATTGGGGCTCCGAGGCGAGCAGCTTTAGTCACGTCGGACCAACAACCAACCCCGACGTACCCTCGACAGAAACAGAAGCAAGGGCAGTCTTCCTCAGCAGGCTGTTCTTATTGTGGGAAGCTTGGACACGTGGTAGCAGAGTGTCGCAAGGCGCTGGGATTGTGTTTGTTGTGTGGAGCACCAGACCATAGAGTGGGATCCTGCCCATTCAGAGTTGATTCAGCATCGACAGTATCTAGTCCCTCGATTAGGGGACCAGCACCAGCACCAGCACCAGTTCACCAGCCACAGCAATACCCGTTCCCGGGACCATTGCCGACTCAGTCCCAGGCTTTCCAGCAACAGAGGCCTCAGCAGTTTGCCCAGGCCCAGGCTCTGATCCGGAGTCGGCAGAGAGGTATATATGTCTTGTTATCTTGCTTTTCGCCGTCGTTACCAAGGGCACATGACATATTTCATGTAACCTAATTACGACGGTATATCCCGGACCCGAGCAGTATCCTAGATCATTCGAAAGTGGTTATTGGCACCAACCATTTTCGTATGAGGAGAGGCCCGTGTCCATATTTGACCAAAGAGAGACCTCAAGCGCAAGACTATCAGTTAGTCCGTGTTGCTTGAGTCCATCACTCCTTGGGAGAGTCAAACATGGGAGTGTGAGGATGATATCCGAACACGTTATTCCAATCGATTTTGGCTCGTAAGGTGTAATATCTCCCTTACGCCTTGCACATCGAATCCTTGCTTGCATGTATGACTGCATGATTGATTGGTAGTGTAGATTGCTAGTGATAGTATAGCTTGTCCCGACATCGCTATCCTCTTGATTAAATTCCAAGGACGGAATTCTTTTAAGGTGGGTAGGATGTAATGTCCTGAAATTCGGGATACGTATTTTATGCGTATTCATATTTCTGACCCGTATTTTTTATTTTTCTGGATTAGTTAATTATGGTTATTTCGTAATTAGCATCTTGGTTTATTTGTGTAATTGGTTTGATTGGCTTGTGGTTCTCCATGGCAATTGCATTGGCTTGGTTCGGTTTGGTTTAGTTGGCTTGGTTTGGTTTGGGTTTGAGTGGAACACCTTAGCTTATGTTCTACCCTCACTCCACCCCAACCAATCCCACCTACCACCCACTCATTTCTTTATAAGCCACTCCCACTCTCTCTCTCTCTTCCATTATTGCTCATTCTTCATCTTCTTCTCCATTTTCACCTGCCAGAGAGAGGGAGAGAGGGCTTAGGCAAGTGCATCTTGCTTCATGGAGGAACTCCATCTTTATTGTTCTATTTTGTTCCTCATGTGTTTCTAACCAACTTTAGTACTTGATATTTTCCATTTCCATGGCTAGTTTCTCGTAGATCTAACCTTGTGGTATTTTTTGGATTTTTTGGGTTTTGATCTAGTTAATCTTGTTATTTTCAAGTTTTGATGGTTCCACGTTGTAGATAATTTCATTCTTCCCCATTTTGACCTATGGAAGTTCGGATTTGGACTCTGGATGGTAGAATTATGGGGCTTGGAAGTATGGTTTCATGGTGTTCTTCCTCTCAGAAAGTGGAGAAGAAGCACAGTACTTGCCCGCATGGATTTTCATGCGGCAAGCTTTCCTCAGCCACATGGCCCCTAGCATTAAAATATTAATTTTGGCTTGAAATAGAAATTGAGCCGCATAAGAAATTATTGGCCTAGCCTTTTATTATTTAGTGCAAACTTGCCAATCCGCATAAACCTTCATCATGGCCTGACAGCGTGAACTTGACTGATTTGACTACTTGGCAGCATGTCAGCCTTAATTATTTTTGACCGGATTTGACAAGCTTCTGACTTGATTTGACTTGGCAGTACTCCTTGCCACGTGCAACTGGTCACGTGTAAGAACTCATTATAAGTAAGCGAATCCGCATGAGCTTGTCATATAATGCACAGTAGCAATCCGCATAAGCCATTTATTTATTTGGAATAATTTGCATGCATGAGTATTCAGAACCGCATAAGTCTTTGCCTTGCATTTTGCTTCATGTGGTTACGTGCATGAGCCGCATGCATTTACATGCGTGAGCCGCATACAAGAAATGTGCTAGCTTTTAGGTATGTAGCAAATGCATTAGCTTTTATAATTTAATACTGCATGTTCTGATTCAAGGGGAATCATTTAATAACACTCTCTAACCAATCCGCATGTACGGATTCAAAGGAATTCTTTTTCTACAATCCCAGCCGCATAGCATACATGTATGTATTATATTAATATATAATGCTTAGTGCCTTCAGGCTTAAGCTTATATATGATGATTGGTTCTTTAAAGCCTTCTGGCTTATAAAGTCAGGGTCATATATTATATAATATATTATGGCAAGAACCGCATGAACATGTTAGTATAGTTAGAATAGTATATTATATTATATATAATATATTATGGCATGGTTGCTTGCTGAAGCAAGAACCGCATGAATGTTATTATAGTATATTATAATATATATTATATGACATGGTTTGCTTAGAAGCAGCTGCATGAAATGTTATGATATATATTATATATATTATAGGCTGGGCCATTTTAATGCATGCTGCATTTTTGGGAGCCGCATACGGCCTCATTCATTGCTGGCTACGTGCCCATTTCTTTTCTTGAATGTAAGTTGGCATTATTATTGGGTCCCACTATTTGTCTTACTTGATTTCACTTTTGAGCCGCATGGACTCCCACGTGGGAATCCCACTTTTGGACCGCATGGGGTCCCACTTTGATTATTTTATATATTTTAATTATCTGACTTGTGGCCCAAATTTCTTCCCGCTCCCAATATGAAAGTTGAATATTTTTCCACTGGCTTCATGAATATAATTTTTAATTATTTTATGCAAGTCCCCTGATGGTGTTTCGGATGACTTCGTACGCCCTTTTATTCAGGCCTAAAATACGAAGACCCCACATTCAATAGTTTAATAATTCTTTAATAAATGAAATTCCTTAGTAGGACTTGATAATATTGCGCCCTAATTTCTATAACATGTTTCTTCCTCATCGGTGGCCCATTTGGGTGCACTCAGGATATGATTCTTTTCTGTTAGCATGTTTGTTTGCTGCATGAACACGACATGATAACCATGGTAGTGACCTGTCACGGTGCCCTCTTAACCTGTAACCTGTGACCAGAGACAAGTAACATGACATGATAGTGACCCGTAGGGGTGCACTCTTGACTAGTAATCTTGACATGATAGTGGCCCGTGGTGGCGCACTCCTGACAAGAATAATAAATCTAATCTTGACACCGTGGGTGTTTGCTTGATTATGCTTGAATAAGCTACCAGTCCAGTCTTGTCTTGCATCATGTCTAGGACATGAATTCCTGATTTTTCCCACGGTCAGGGATTTATACTGAATCTGGCTAAGGTTAATGACTAGATTGAAACAATTAGTTCATGGAGATTTTCCCTGTTACCTGTTGCCCCTTTGGTCCCGGCCATATATATATATTCATGGGATTTGTTGCTATCCGTCGAGATGAGCGCACTTCCAGCCCGCCGTCGAGTGTGGTACCTTAGGACACATGTATTTACTACAGTGTGTCTGCTATATCCTGCTATCTTTTCCTTTTCTTTGCTGGGATCACTCAGGTAGTAACAAACAGGTAACCGGACTTGGAAATCTCATTGCATCTTGTTAGTAACTAGGATTGTGATAACCCTAGCTAGTTAATGTAGAAAGCCGTAGTCAATGATTGGCCGTGATTGATTGGATGGAGTCCAGCCTAGTCCAGTCTTGTCTAGATCCAGATCCTGATTGTTCTAGTTCATGATTATTCCAGTTCATAGTTGCCCTTATTTTCTCTAGTTCTGTTTAGTTAACATGTTTCTCCAGTATACTCATAATGCTTTACATACAGTCTTTCTCTGGTCGAGGCATGTGCATTGGTAGTGCACACATCTCGACCTGCATTTACTCATTATTTTCTTTACCTGTTGTATGCTAATGATTTGCTGGTTTTAGTTCCTAAGTGAAGCCTCCTTTGTGGCACTTGCTCTTTCTGGGGTCTGACCCAGCTGGTTTTGTATGGCCAGATATCGGAGCAGCAACAGAGGATCTACCTGTCTTCCAGCCCGATGGTGACCGCCAGGCGTGACCAGGGCAACGAGTGGGTTCCTTTTTGTTCTCCCACTGTATTGTAAATTATTCTTTTGAGGCGGCTAGCCGACGAGCAAGTGTTAGCTCGTATTGCATTGTACTTATTATCTGCCTACGGGCTGTAATGTGATTGACAAGCCCCGGGGGTTGATCATGTATGACTTAACTCATGCTAGCCCTTACATTTTGTACGGCTAGCTTCATGATCATCTTATATGTAATGTTTGGGACGCCTTACAATTGTATATTTGGTGATCTGTTATCTTGTGATTATTATTACTTGTTGAGATTGAGACAATAGCTTGTTTTGACCCTAAGAGACTGATGGTTTGTAGAATACCCTCATATAGCTAGACAGCCATGATCGTATAGTGGGATGGTTGCCGTCCCAATATACGTAGCTGGCTGTGCACGTCCCCGTTCTTCAGTATTCTGGAACTGGGGCGTGACAATGGTTGTGGGGGTGGTGAAGGGAAGGTGATGGTGGTGAATGATGAAGAGTGGTGGTGGTGTTAATGTGTAATAAAGAAGAAGTGAAGAAGAAGAAGGAGAGGATGGGGTGAGCATGGTTCGGCTGAAGCATAGGGGGGAGGAAATGTGTTGATGGTGATGGGTGAGGGTGAGTAAGAAGAGAGAGAAAGATATTATGGTGGTAAGTGTAAGGAGGGGGTGAGAATAAGAGAGTAATGAGAGAGATATAATAGAGAGAGAGGGGTTTTACTTCATGAAGAAGAAAAGAGAGAGGGGGGGTCGGCTGAGTGTGGGGTGTTCTCTTTGTGTGGGAAGTGAGAGAGTAGGCGAGAGAGAGTTACATTATACATATATATATATGTATATATATAAAAAAGAGAGGTAGAGATATTTTTATATAAAATAAACGTATTTTCAAATAGGGAAAAATGCAGACACATCAGTAGGAGGTATGGGCAGTCATGGTAGGGTCCATGCCAAACTGGGTCGGACGTTGGGCCAAGTTTGGACAAAGTCGAAGCCAAGATTTAATTAATTTATAAATTAAACCAATTAAAATTACGGATGGAATGGGAGCACAAGGGAGATCAAATTGGTGGCTCGCAAGTAGCGCGTGCATAGTAGGCTCAAAACAGGCCAGGGCCATATATTGGGTCGACCGGATTGGATCGATGTCGGGTTCCGAAATTAAATGGGAAATTAAATCAGGTTTTACGGTAGATAATTAATTGGCCTAAATTGACCCGAAAGTTGTGCGAAGAAAATAAAGCACAAGATGGTGTGTCTGAGTGGGACACGAAGGTCATGGGTGAAGAGCGTCTCGAGTAGATCATGCATGGCAAGTTGGTTCCAAGGAAAAGACTAGTCTAGTGCTCCTAAATTAAAAGTCATGGTAACGTGCATATGATGATCCAGGAAAAGAGTAGGAATTCAATTAATAATTAAAATGGTCTAAATTGACCCGAACTTGCGCGAAGCAAAAAGAGTATAAGGGAACAAGTTCGAGTGGGACACGAAATATCAATGCGAAGATAATCTCGTCTACTACAAACTTCAAGAAGGAAGTTTCCAGAGACTGGCATCCCTGATGCTCTAGAAATCTAAGTCACGGTAAAGAGCATTAAATCAAATAATAATATTTATTCAAAATAATTGATTTATAAAATTGAAAAAAATAAGCCCTAAATTCAGGGGCTTACAAAAACCCTTGACGAAGCCAAGGATAAGATGATAGTCACTTTTGCTGGACTTTCTCATATCTGCACTCCCGAAGCTCGACGCTCCTTAGCTACTAAGAATGTATTGAGCTCTCGTGAAAAGCGCCTAGCAGAGCTGCAGAAACTGCTAAAAGACTTATCTGCTCCGCCTTAGGCAAATAAAGAGCTTTTGTATTCTTCCATCTTTTTTCATTCTGTAATATTTACAAGAAATGAATAAAATATTTGTTTTATGATCCTATCATTTGAATTTAAACAATAAGTATGAGATAGAAAACACTTATCAGAGGTAATATGGACATAACATGTTTTCTAAACTCAATAAATTATATCTATCCAGAGATAATATGGACATGATAGATAATGAATCCTTTTTTTTCTGTTTAGAGTATACGACACTATCAGAGGTAATATGAACATGACAGATCGTAACAACTCAAAGAAAAAAATAGATTAATACCTATTCAGAGGCCAAATGGACATGATAGATAGGAAAAGAAGTAGATTTAATATTTATTCAGAGGTCATGAGAACATGATAAATAATAAATCTCTCTTTTAATCAACTGGTAAGACAGAATATCAAAATTCTCTTCAAGGAGACAAGTAATCAGCTTAACCAAACATTGGTAGCTGGAGAATAAAGAAGAAATTCAAACATAATATTTCTTCAAGAATTTGCCATTGATCGGCATCATGAGCAAATCTCCATTAGGTTTGGACAACCTATAGGCACTATTAGAGAAGACTGTCTCGACGATATAGGGACCTTCCCATTTTGCTTGGAACTTTTCTTTGCTCTTATGAGTCATCACCATCGGTCTTCGAACAGCTAGAACTAGCTCACCAACTTTAAATACCCTCTCTTTAACTTTATGATTGAAAGTTCGAGATATACGGGCTTGATATAGCTCAATGTGCTGTTGCGCTTGAAGACGCTTCTCGTCCAATCCTTCAAGTTCTTGGAGTCGTAAGCGATCATTGTTCTCTGTAGTTAGCTCATTAGCAATGGCTATTCTAAGAGATGGAATCTGGATTTCCAGTGGAAGAACAGCCTCACATCCGTAGACCAGTAAAAATGGTGTAAAACCAGTAGGAGTTCGGACTGTCGTTCGGTAAGCCCATAAACATTCTTCAAGTTTCTCATTCTAATCACGTTTATTAGAAGAGACGAACTTTTTGAGAAGTTCAATGATTGTCTTGTTGAAAGCTTCGGCCAAACCATTAGCGGCTGGATTATAAACCGTAGAAGCCAGATTTTGGATCCGATTCTTATCACAGAACCGATAAAATGTCTGACTGGCAAATTGTGGTCCATTGTCATGAATTATTCGTCGGGGAATCCCGAAACGATAAATGACATGATGTTTAATGAAGCTAACCACATTAGATATTTTTACTTCAGCAAGGGGAACTGCTTCCGCCCATTTAGAAAAGTAATCGGTTATAGCCAATATAAATCGATGTCCCTTGACAGAAGGAGGGTTAATCGGACCAATAATATCCATGCCCCAAGCTTCGAAGGGCCAAGAAGCTACTGTAGGATGTAAGAACTCAGATGGTTGATGAATAAAATCAGCATGAATCTGACATGCTTTACATCTTCTGGCATAATCTACAGCATCTGCTATCATAGAAGGCCAATAATATCCCATTCTTCGAATGCGGTCCTGTAATTTTGGACCCGGTTGATGGGCACTGCAGACACCATCATGAGCTTCACGAAGTGTTTGTTTAGCTTCACTCTCAGAGAGACAGCGTAGTAAAAGTCCGTCATAAGAACGACGATATAACATATATAAAGAAGAATCATAATAGAATCGAAATGATCGTCTCTTGATTGATGCAGCTTCTTTTGGATCTTCAGGTAAAATCCTATGAACTGCATAATCAATGAATGGAATTCTCCAATCCCTCTGCTGGGAACTTGATTCTGTAGTATAACTATGTTCAATATGCAAGTTATTCTTAACACAGAATAAGTCTCGATCCAACAAAGTGATGGTATTTTGTCTTCTAATTGGAACAGCTAAATCTGCAGCTAAACTAGCAAGAGCATCAGATTCCAAATTCTGAAAATGTGGTACGAATTCGATGAAGAATCTTTTGAATGAAAGGACCAATTCGATTACCACTTGATGATAAGGGATGAGGTCAAGATTTCTGACTTCATATGTCCCTCTGACTTGATTAACAATCAGTTGAGAGTCTCCATAAGCTTCCAGGAACTCGATGTCCAATTGTTTTGCTACTTGGAGACCAATCAGCAGAGCATTATATTCTGCCACATTGTTGGAACATGGTTCATTGAGAGAATAAGCATGGTATATGACCATCTTATCAGGAGAGATCAAGACGATGCCTACTCCAGAGACAATATTGCCTTTAGGTCCAACCCGTGATGCTCCATCAAAATATAGTTGCCAAATGTCATCCTTTAAAGTCATATTACAATCCACAACTTCATCTGGAATGTCCTCATATAGCTTCGATATTTCAGGTATAGGGTGAGCTGCTAAGAAATCAGCTAATGCTTGGCCCTTCACTAATTTTTGAGGTACATAGACCATATCATAAGGAGTAAGCAACATCGTCCAGGTGGCTAACCTGGAGTTAAGAATGCTCGATTTTCTCATCAATACTCGAATAGGATTTATTCTGGAGATGACATGAATAGTCTGTCCTGACACATAATGTCGTGTCTTTTGAATAGCAAAAACTAAAGTCAGATATTCTTTTTCCACAGGAGTGTACCTGTGTTCAGCTCCGACCATCATTCGGCTAAGATAATAAATTGCATGTTCATGACCTTTGTCACTTTTTTGTGCAAGAAGAGCACCAAGTGAATGATCCAAGGCTCGAATATATAGCAAAAATGGTCTCCCTACCACTGGAGGTACCAGAACAAGTAGATTTGTAAGGTATTGCTTGATGTCATTGAAGGCATTCTAACATAATAAATGACACACCTTTCTTTAATAGACGGGAGAAAGGTTGACATCTCCCAGAAAGATTGGATATAAATCTCCTGATATAAGCAATACGACCTTGGAAGCCGCAGAGTTCTTTTAAATTGCGTGGAGGACGCATTTCAAGAATTGCTTTAATTTTATCAGGATCAACATGGATACCTTGCAAAGTAATGACAAATCACAAAAACTTGCCACTGGAAACCCCTAAGAAAGACTTAGTAGGGTTCATCTTCAATTGATGTTGATGCATCAACTCAAATACTGTCTTCAAGTCTTGAATGTGATCATCTTTTGGTCAACTTTTGACAGCAATTTCATCCACATAACATTCAACTGTTTTTCATAGATGTTCTTGAAAGATGTTGTTCATAGCCCGTTGGTACGTGGTACCGGCATTTTTCAGACCAAACGGCATAACCGTATAGCAGTAGACTCCAAGGGGTGTACGAAAAATAGTATGCTTCTCATCTCCTAGATGCATCTTAATTTGATTGTATCCTGAAAATTCGTCCATGAAAGACATGCGTTCAAAACCACATGTATTGTCTATCATAACATCGGTAATCGAAAGTAAAAATTCTTCCTTTGGACAAGCTGTATTAAGATCCAAAAAATCTATGCAAATTCGAACTTTTCTGTTTTTTTCATAATAGGAACAATGTTGGCAACCCAATCTGGGTGTTGTTCTTCATGAACAAAGCCACATGTAATCAGCTTTTTGACTTCTGCTTCAATTGCATCCATCATATCTGGTCGAAAACACCATTGCTGTTGTTTTACAGGCTTGGCATTAGGAAGAATATTGAGTTTATGAGTAGCAACTATAGGATCTAGACCCGACATATCCTCATAACTCCATGTAAAGATATCAATATATTCTTTAATCAGTTGTATCAACTCTTCCTTTTCATCTTCGGAGAGGTTTTTACTGATGAATATTGGCTTGGATGTAGTTCCATCTCTAACATCAATCTGGACAATCTCATCCTCCGTAGGTGGCTGTCGCTGTTCAAAACGAAGCTCCCATTGAGTGTCCATTTGTTGTGCCCAAGGATCATTCTCAAATGGCTCAGATTCACCATCAGTTTGAACCATGTTGACAGAGAATACGCACTCAGATTCATCATAATAGTCTCCTCCAGAATATGAGGATTGTAAAAAACTGGAAGAGCATTCTTCTTCTATATCTTCTTTGTACATGTGGAGTGTATCCGATTCGATGAATTGGATTTCTTCAGAATCTGAGGATTGTGAAGAACTGGAAGAAAAAATTTCTTGTATATCCTCATTAAATATGTGAGACGGATCGTATCCCAACCCATGCCGAGTTTTCTGGTAAAATGGATTACCACATAATGGTAACCGTCTACCTTTGCCTTGATTGAGACCTTGCATAGTCTTTAAATCATATCCCATATTTTGGATAATCTTAAGAGATTGTTGACTATATTTGTCAATTCGAATTCTTCCTTTATCTTTATCTCTGATCAGATCATCTGTCTGAGTAACAGGGATATTTCTAGCCAAGCCAAACACAATTTGGCATTTGTTTTTCTTATCAGACGAAATCACGAAATAAGATTCTTCGTGAAGTCTATAAGCTACACAAGCTTGTGATCAAGCGGCTATAAGAAGAAGATAGGAAGAAGATGTTAGGAACCTTTGAGCATAAGGTCCAACATCGACATGAGGAGGAAAAAATTTTTCCTTATGGTTAATGTATAAGGTTTCCTCTGTATTTATGTCATTTTTATATTGATGACTTTGATCATCAGAAGATAAAGTCATTCTTTCAATAACTTTGACAGCCATATACTCCAAAAGAAAATCTTTATTGATATTAGAAAGTATAAAATGATCAATATTTACATTATTACAATTTGACTGCTACGCTTCAGATTGATCATTAACGGACCGTCATCCGTCTTCTGCGTAGACTTGTCAAGGTTGATGATCAGTGGTGGTGCTGGATGATTCGTACGAGAAGTACGTCCCTTGACTTTGATCATGAGAGGTTGAACTTGGCTCTTGGCAGGAATACTCACTGATTTCTCAGATGAAGCTCGAGTTCTTCCTTTGACCTTGATCATCAGAGGTTGGTCATTGATAGGTTAGGGTTGGATTCGACCTTTGACTTTAATCTTCAAAGGTTGCTCTTCTGGAGGATCTTCATTGACAGATTGATCTTCAGCAGGTGATCGATCTTCAGCCATATCTGATATCTTCTTCACATGCTCTTGTTTGTAGAGTATTGAATCAGAAAAATAGGCTTCAATACCCTTGAAAGGATTGATATCAGCAAACTCAGGCTTCACAACCCCTTGGGAATCCATGTACTTGAAGTATTGGTAGAGAGTTGAAGGCACAATGTTATGCTCATGTATCCACGGTCTTCCGAGAAGGATGTTGTAAGATACATCTGAGTTGATAACATAAAATGTCGCCATAGTTTGAAGATCACCAATTTGAATCTTCAGACGAATCTTCCCCAGCGGTTTACTCTTGCCAGAATTGAAACCAACTATTGTGGTACTAGTGTAAGTCAAATCACTAGTAGGAATCCTCAAAGGTCTTAGCATACTCTGAAGAATAATGCTAATAGAAGATCCAGGATTAATGTAAATCCTGTCAATTTCAGTGGATTCGATATACCCAGTGTAGCACAAAGGCCTGTCGTGCTTATTATGCTTCAATAGCATATCTTCTTGTGTGAAGGTGATATTGGGAATTGCTTCCATCACACTATGACATTGTGGGTAAGACACTGGTATATTGTCAGGACTCTTGAGTTGAGCTAAGCATGAGTCTGCTTGTAGCAAAGCTTCACTCAGAGTCTCCCTGCTTTCTTTAGAAAGACGAAGCAGCTCGAAGATAGAGAATCTAGCCGGAGTATTAGCTAACTGGGCTAGAATATCAAATTTGTAGGGCTTCATCACCACCCCTTGATTTGAAGCAGATTTCAATGGGACGTCAAAGCGTACTGCTTTTTGTTTTCCTTTCTCAACCACAGATGGTTTAGCAGGAACAGGAGATGGTTGAACTGGAAGTGTTTCAACAACGTCCTCTGCTTCTTTGGAAGATCCCTCATAATCTTTGTGGTACTTTTTCCCAGATCTCGTACCAGCAAAGGTTTCTTCTTCGGACTCAGGAGAATGAAGTACCATATTGCAGGATTTAGTCTTCTTTCCCTTAGTCTTCTTCTTGCGAGAATTTTTATGAGGAACCTCAGAACCCAATCCAACAGTGGATTTTTGACTTTGAATTTGTAAAGGAAGTCGCATTACCTTATCATATTCCTTATCATAGTTCAAACCATCTGTCTTTTGAAAGTCGTAGCCCATCTTTTTTATGAGATTGACTGATTGTTGACTGTACAAGTGAATGGGCAGTGGACTTTCAATAGATGGTTTAACAGAGGAAGAAGAGACATAAACCTCTGTAACCACAGGAAAAGGAGACATAAAGACTTCTGTAGAAGGAGGAATAGAAATCTCTATAGCCACAGGAGAAGGAGGAATATACGGGATAGAAGAAAAAATCCCTGTATGAGCTTTCTCATAAGCAGCAAAGACCTGTTGTGCCCTGTATAAGGGGACACTATTCATTGCTAACCATTGCAGATGAGTAAGCTTAAGTTTGGTAGGAGGAGCCAAACTTGGAGAGCATATATTCAAACCCCTCAATCTATCCTCCAAAGGAATGCCATCCCATAAATGATCCAAATCATCATGGTCTAGGGTTAAAACATGAGAAATCATGTTGCAGGTTTTGACTTTTTTACCTTTCTTGGATTTTGAAGTTTTATCTTTATTCTCCATTTCAGGTACTAAATCAGGATGTACCCACATAATTTTACCATTTTTCAGTGTAAGAGGCAAAAGTCCTTCATTTTGCTCTCTGGCAAGCGGGATATTCACAATCTTCATCGTCGCCTTTGGAATTGGGACAATTCTATCTGGGACTTGCTATGGAGGAAAACCTCCAAATTTAAGAGAAATCATGTTGGTTGTAACCGTATGCTCATCGTTGGTTAAAGCGATGGCATTGGCATTTATCAGCTCCTAGATTTTCTTCTTCAAGACATAGCAAGCCTTGGTAGAATGATTTATGTATCTGTGATAGATACAATACTTGGGATTGTCGGTCAGATTCACTTCATTAGGTCTTTTCGGCTCTGGAATCTGGAGTTTGCCACTCTTTACTAGATATTAGAATATCCCTGGGATATCACTGTCATCGAAAGAGTATTCTTCTTTTGGCTTGGAAGATTCCTGATTATTCGGCATCGTTTTGGGTTTTGAAAGATTAACCACTAGGGTTTCCTTCCCTTTCCCATTACGATTGCCGGAATTATTACCAGAAGAGCCTTTTTTCCTTTGTCTTCTGAGGCAAAGATCATCCCGTGTTCACGAGCCAACCTACCATTGGTCTCGGCTGAAACTGCTGCTATAATGAACGAGGCCCAATCTGTGAATTGGGAGCCCGTAAAGAGAGCAATAGATGGTCGCAGATTCATTTTGCACGTATCAATCAATGCTAAATCTGGCATACTAGGAGGCATCTTCAAAGTTGCCTGTCAGAAACGTTCGATGAACGTCCGAGTATCTTCCTTCTCCTTTTGTTTGATCTCTATTAAGGAGGACATGTTCATGTCCATGCCTCTCTCGTAGAAACGGGAAAGAAACATTGCTTTAAATTCGTCAAAAGACGAAATACAATTGTCGGGTAGACTGCGATACCAGTCGTAGGCTGAACCCGTCAGACACCCGATGAAAACTCGAGTGAGAAGAGCATCATTCTTTTGTAGATGCACAGTCATAATATCAAAGTAATTGATATACTGACTAGGAGAAGCCTTTCCGTCAAATAATACCATCGATTGTGGCTTGAATTTTGGAGGAAAGGGTACATCATTCCAATGAGGAGGATAAGGTTGCTTAATTCCTAACCTTTGGAGTTGATCCTTGTGCTTCAGAACTTCAAACTGTACTTTTAGTTCACGTACTGCTTGAATAGCTTCACTAGTTTGAGGAAGCACATTCGATTGAATAGTTACTGGATGTACCGTCACCCCCACCGGAGGTGGCACATCTTCTGGAATGACTGGATCTGGAGATACAGAATTTTGGTTAACAGCAGGCTCTTGATTATTCAAAGGTATATCAACCCCTTGACTATCTTGAGTTTGTGCAGCTACCTGTACCGGTGTTACTACTGTCGGCTGAACAGTTTGCTGAGTCATTATTATTTTGTGCATGCTTTGCATCATAGTAAGCATGTCCTTTAGTGATTGCTCAACGGCAGAGAGACGCTGTTCTGTATTAGCAGATAATGTCTCCGGTTCATCTCCAATAGCATAGGATTCAACCTTCCTTGAACATACAGAGGAATTGGTATAGAGGTATGAATCGACACTATCAGTATCTGACTCAAAAGACTGGGTACCCCCAGCTTCTGAATCTGAGGGCAGCAACTGTCTTTGACTTTTTGACCGGATATTCTAATATACCCCTTCAAAGGAATCAAAAAGTCTGTTGAACTGTTGTTGACCAGGAGTCTGGGATGAGTTGCGTCTTGGACGTCATCCTCTGTTGGTATGAGATACCATGTTGACTGATGCATATGACAACTCATGCTCTTGATCATCAACTTGTTGCTGACGCTCATTATAGCTTAATCGGTCAAAAACTGACCGTTTCGAAGCCGAACAGCAACATTTGATTACAATCTGGTGACACTCACAATGATAATTTTCTTGGGGGAGTGTTACAGGAGATTGTCTATTTTTAGGCTTTTGTACTAGCAACTAGCGTAAATCAGAAGAAGTAGAGGGAGTAGTCTTCTTTATTACATTTGGGGTAGAGAAACGTTTAGTCCCTTGTGTATAAAGAAGATTACTGGCTGTATTAGTAGAACCAAACTGTACATTTTTATGTGCTTGGAGTTGTGTGCGTAAATCTTAAGATTTTTGTGCACAAAGGACTCCATCAGCATTACGCGTAATTTGTAGGTTTGGAACCTTGCGTAAAGCAGTGTAAGAAGGCTGTTAGTGGAGAACCGAAGTTTTACCAACAATATTTTTACGCTGCATGCGTGCAGGTAAATTTACTTTAGATACAAAGGCATCATTGTGAACTTTATCTACACTGTCACAGACAGGAGATTTACCTTTACGCGTAGAGCACAAAACATGAGTATTTGCCACATCACAGACGGAAGATTTTCCTTTACGTGTGGAGCATAAAACTTGTGTGTCTACTACGTCACAGACGGGAGACTTATTTTTATGCACAGAGCGTAAAGCTTTGGAGTCTACCACGTCACAGACGGGAGACATATTCTTACGCACAGAGTGTAAAGTTTGATTTTTACGCGCTGGGCGTAAAACTTGGGAGTCTGCCACGTCACAGACGGGAGACTAATTTTTACGCCCAGGGCGTAAAGTTTGATTTTTACGCGCAGAGCATAAAACTTGAAAGTCTGCCACGTCACAGACGGGAGACTGATTTTTACGCACAGGGCGTATCACTGAAGTAGAGACTGCCTCGTCACAGACGGGAGCCTCCACAACAGGAGTAGGAAGGATTCCTTTGCCTTCAAAGACAGCAGGGAGATCCGAGGATGCTTTGGACTTAGGAATCCAAACTTTTCGTGCCTTCCGCGATTTCTGAACATTGGAGCAGCGAGTACTCCCCCAGTTCGGAGCATTTCTTCGTAGGCAGTCTGGTCGAAGTGCACAACCAGAGTTTTCTTTGTCGATCCGACCGACACATCATCATATTGAGCAATTGCCTTCTCGTCAGAGGAGAAGGTCGTCCCCAGCAGAGTCGCCATTTTGTTTCACTTAACAAAATGCCTAAAAATTGGCTTTTGAAAGAAAACGAGGAAAAGTATAAAAGGTACAAGTTGTTCTGGAAAGTATTGTTATGGAAGTCTGATTTGAGAGCGATCACTTTGTTCCTTGGACCATACGATGATGATGAAGAAAACTGCTTGAAGAAGATGAACAATCGGAAGAACTAAGTCAACGGAAAGGTATCGAGCAACGGCACTGATGGCACAGTCGAATGCTTTCTTGCTTTGCTTCACCTTGTTCTTGAGAAAAAAGTTGAAGAAATGCTTCTGGGAATATCACTCTGGAAGTATGAGTTTTCTCAGAATCTTCTCTCATGTCTCTCTGATCTCTTGATATTGTTTATGTGAAAATAAGTCTATTTATAGACTTGACCCTTTGTGCGTAAAAAGCAACAAAATTGGGTCTCTACGCGAGTAACTGTCACCCACAATGTAAATCATCCTCTACACACGTTGACACATGTCCCATATAGAGTTTTGATCTCTACCATGGTGACACGTGTCCCACTACTTCAACAAAATGGGGAGAGCACGTACACACGTTCCTCGATAAGTGTGGCATGAAAGCCACGTAAGTAAACCACGTTCTCATGTAGTCAGGAAAGCTCGGGCGTAAAAATGACCCAAAACATATGTCACTCCCCGTTCCCAGAATGCGTATTTTAATACGTATATTGCTTGAATGTATTTATTTAATATTTATCATGTATTATTCTGTATTTAAATTCCTTTAATTTTATGTTAATTAATTGTCTGCATTTTATTTCCTGTAATTTTATTCCTGCAATTTATTTCTGCATTTTATTTCCTGCTTTTAACCTCTGCTTTGCTTTCGGGTTGCATTGGTTGGGCCCGATCAAACCCGACCCAATAACCCCACCTACCACCCTTTCCTATTTAAAGCTTCCATCTCATTCTCTCTCCTCATAACTCTCATTCTTCACCATTACTTCTTCTTCCTCCTCTCATCACTTCTCCACCTACCAGCAGTAGCAGCAGGCAAGTGCAATCTTGCTTCTTGCTTGGAGAACCATTTTTATGGTTCATTTCTCTTCCTCTCACGATCCTGAGAGAGTTTAGTACTTAGTATTTTTGATTTCGTTGGCTTGTTTCTCCCAGATCTAAGTTTTTGTGTTCTCGGTTGACCATGGGTTTGATCTCCCAACTTGGCGTGTATTCTCGGCTGTCCATGAGTTCTGAACCACGGGAACTTCATTTCTGGCTTGGGACGAAGGTTCCTGAGTCACGCTCACGTTATTACGTGTCTGCGTGTATTTTGAGTCACGCTCACGTTCTTACGTGTCTGCGTGTATTTTGAGTCACGCTCACGTTCTTACGTGTCAGCGTGTATTTTTAGTCACGCTCATGTTCTTACATGTTAGCGTGGATTTTCAGTCACGCTCACGTTCTTACGTGTCAGCGTGTATTTTTAGTCACGCTCATGTTCTTACATGTTAGCGTAGATTTTCAGTCACGCACACGTTCTTACGTGTCTGCGTGAATTTTTAGTCACGCTTATGTTCTTACATGTTAGCGTGGATTTTTAGTCACGCACACGTTCCTACGTGTCTGCGTTGATTTTTAGTCACGCACACGTCTTTGCATGCGTGCGTGGATTTTTAGTCATGCTCACGTTCTTACGTGTCAGCGTAGATTTTTAGTCAAGCACACGTCTGTTCATGTCAGCGTGAATTTTGAGTTACGCTCACGTCTTGCGTGCGTGCAAGAATTTCTTGTCACACTTTTCATGCTCACTTGTGCGTGCGTGAATTTCTTACCATTCTTCACGCTCACTTATGAGTGCATGAATTTTCCTTCACGTTTACATTGTGCGTGCCAACGTGAACCATTTCTCACGCTCACACTGTTTACACACTCACTCCGACTAAACTTGTTGGCGTGACTTGTTGGCCTTAGTATAACCTACTAAACTTGGCGTGACTTTCTAACCTGGGTGTTACTATTTGCTCTATAACTTATTCATTTAATGATGGCATGATAATTCTTCTATTATATCCTTACGTCTTTTGGCATGAACTTGATAAAATCATGATATGTTAATATTGATAGTACAGAATGTTATGTGGAATGTATCATGTGTCTTGATTGATCCATGAATACCCAGTAAGGCTGGAACTTAACTCTGAGGAGTTATAGGCTCGACCCCATGTAATACTAATTGACTTTCATGCCTTGTCACCATTGATAATGATTGTGACATTGACTAATAATTGATCATGTATTCCTAGTTGGAACTAAGAGACTGGCTAGTCGTCTTATTGAATTGAATGAATGAGACACGTTCATGTAATGAACTATTGCAATCGATTAGCCGATCCCGAATATTGGCATACAGGCACATGCAGGTTTCAAAGTATTTATTTATTTTTTTAGTTATTTATTTATCTTACAAAAATAGCATGTGTACTTTATGGTCAAGACATGATTACTCCGTGGTTAGACTTGAATGTTGCATTACGCTATGTAAGACCTACAACATAGCCGCACGGGTATCGTTGTAGAGTTACGCATATCGTACCCCGTACAAAAGTACTCATTTGAATGACCATGACCCACGGCATGGGACTTCACTCAACGTAGAGACTATTAAGTTAAATAAAATAATGATTGCATGGAGAGAATGGATTCCCGAGTTCTTACATAGCAGCCCTCTTGGGACTAGTAGTGCCCGACAGGCCGGCTGGTTCCCACAGATACTGTAAATCTGTCACACGGACAGGGAACGATATCTGCTTATATTATTGTACATGCTATATTAACGGCGGGCGTCCCGCTGGGACTCGTCTAATTACATAATTGGTGCAATTGATTGACTGGATAGACTAGCCTTGCTCGCACATAGTAAGAACTGAGGAATCTCTATTTGTATAATTCCAGGATAACTTGGGACTCACAATAGCAAGCCGTAGTAGTTGATTGGCCGTTCAAGATGATTTGTTTGTGTACTGTACCTACTCTGTTGCCTAACTGAGATGATCAGAATGTCAGGACATGACGGGCCAACTTCTGTCCTTGTTTGGTTGGGAGGTTGGTTTGAAGTGTCGTGATGTTATGTGAATCCTAGTGGAGAGCAGAGATCTATTATTATATTCTCTTACTTACTTGTTTAATCCTTCATATCGTCCTTCCTTGTGGTACTTGCTATTAGAGGTCTAACCTCTCTGGTTTTGCATGGCCAGATTTAGAGCCAGTCCTCGAGGATCCAGCTTACTTCTACCTCCACGATGGTCAATACTAGAGGGATGATCGCAGGAGGACTCGAGTGGGTTTTCTTACACCACCGCTCATTTTGTTATTTATTTCATACTTAGCCTTTTGGCACCGACATGTTAGTCGGATTGTCTTGCACTTACTTTTGCATAATTATAACTAAGTCAGACTGCAGCTGATAACAATTGTGTATATGTTACTATACCATCTGGCTATGTTTTGTAAAGCCAGATCTCCAGAATATTTTGACTGAGCGTTTGGGACGCCTTACTGCTTTACCTTACATGTTCTCTATTTCTGTTTCTTGTTTGAATGATTGAGACAATAGATGTGCAGTGACCATAGTAAGACTTTTTTGTAGTATGCACCCCCTCGTCTGGTTAGACAGCATTGATCGTATTATACGGTATTCATCTACCCGTAATACGTAGCTGGCTGAGTCATTCCCCCGCTCTCCAGTATTCTGGTTCTGGGGCGTGACAAGGTTTTAGTGGTGGCCCATGCAGGTCTGATTTCAGACTTGTGGGGTGTTTTGATTTATAGGATGTCTCAATCACACGTGTTCCCTCCTTGATCTCATGATTCCTTATTCTCAACCCTTGCTTGACATTCCGGTATCCTTTGACTTCATTGATCCTTCATGTCCGGTTGTTTGATTGTTCTCTTGTCCCTTTTCTTAGGGGCACTTCGTCCGCATCGGTCAGAGCTGGACAACAGCAGGGGCAACATGGGCAACCTGACCAGGTTGGTCAGCAACAAGGGCCAGTCTCACCTCAGGAGGCTACCCAGGAAGAAGTGATAGTGGAAGCAGCGGCTGGATCGCAGTATCCGGATGTTCTACCACCACCAATAATTCCACCTACCCAAGTGGACACACCAGCCCTTCTGGAGATCATGAGAGGAATGATGGCTACTCAGCAACATCAGATGTTGGCCCAGCAACGCATGCACACTCAGCTACAAGAGCAGAATGTGTTGCTCAACCAAGGATTGTAGACGGATTTGGAAAGAGGAGTGAGGACTGATTCAGGAGCATCAGCCAGATTTTGCAAATACAACCCCCACCGTTTTGAGGGCATGGAGGATGCCATATCAGCAGATACATGGCTTAAGGAAATGGAGGCTATTCTGACAGCAGCTAAGGTACCGGCAGCAGAACGTATGGATCTAGTGAAGTTATTACTTCAGGATCTCGTACGTGATTGGTGGGAATCAGAGGAAGTGGGCATCAGGCGTCCTGTGGCTTGGGATGATTTCACTGCCAGATTCAAGACCAAGTACTATGGAGTTGTGGCGCAGTTTGAGCTACAACAGAAGTTTATCAGCCTCAGACAGGCCGGCAAGACTGTAGATGCTTATGCAGCAGAGTTCTGCAGATTGAGTAGATTCGCCCCAGAGATGGTAGCAACAGAGCGCCAGAGGGCTATGAGGTTTCAGCAAGGATTTCATCTTGAACTCTTGCAATTGATAGAGGGACACAATTACCAAAATTTTAACGAAGTATTGACGGCGACTCGAAGGCATGAGATCACCATTCAGAGGCTTGCGGTGAGGACTGGGGGTCAGAAGAGATCCCACAGTCAGATTGAAGGAGGAGGGGGAGCAGCGCCCCGAACAACAGCACCATCTACTGGCATTCGTATCCACGATGTGGCGATACGAGGACCAGCACCACCACCCAGGCAGCAGCAACAGCAACAGAGGAAGAACCAGCAACCCCCGGTGGGCTGCACTTATTGTGGGAAGATGGGGCACACTAGAGATGTGTGTCGGACATTGAATGGACTGTGTCTGATATATGGAAATCCAGATCATCGGGTTACCACATGTCCCATGAATTCGAGGACAGGAGGACCAGGGCAGCAATTTTCTGCTCTGCCAGCACCAGGGGCAGGACAGTATCGAGGACCAGCAGTGGCAGTAAGGCCGTTGGCATAGCGTCCGTTTATACCGCAGGCTCAGATGTTTCGGCAGCAGGGGCCGCCGATACAGCAACACCAGCATAGACCACCCCAGCATCATCAAGGAAGGGGCTAGCAGCAGCATCAGGCTAGACCGCAGCATGGAAACCAGCAAGGAGATCGAGGGAAAGCATTCACTTTGTCCTTGGAGGAGGCATTGGCATCGGAAGATGGTGTGGCAGGTAACATTCTCGTCGCCTCATATCCCGCAGTAGCATTGTTTGATTCGGGAGCATCCCATTCATTTATATCTGCATAATTTACGACACGACTAGGAATGGAGTTCAAAACAATGCCAGGGAGGTTGAATATACTCACTGGTAATGGGCTCGTAGGAGTTAGTAGAGTTATTTTAGCATGTAGCATTGTAGTTTGCGGGCATTCCTTACCCGTCCGGTTGATAAAATTTCTTGTTGGAAATTTCGACGTTATCTTAGGCATGGACTGGCTGAAAGACAGTCATGCGACAATAGATTGTCGTAGAGGGAGTGTATCTTTTGATATTTCAGGCATGGAGCGGTTCACCTTAGTCAGATCAGAGGCAACTCAGCAAGAGCAGGGAGTAATAGCGGCAATGGAAGAAGTTCAGATTCCGAAGGTAGTTGAAGAGTTTCTAGACGTATTTTCTGAAGAACTTCCAGGGCTACCACCAGTTAGAGATATTGAGTTCAGTATAGAATTGGCACCTGGAACTAAACCGATATCAGATCGAGTTTACAGAATGGCGGATTCAGAGCAGGCCAAGGTATACCAGCATATAGAGGAACTGAAGGAGAAGAAGTTTATCCAAGCCAGCGTGTCACCATGGGCAGCACCAGTGGTACTTGTGGGGAAGAAGGATGGGTCATCCAGATTGTGCATTGACTACAGGAAGCTTAACGCGGCAATAGTGAAGAACAAGTACCCATTACCCAGGATCGACGACTTATTTGATCAGTTGAGCAAAGCTTGAGTTTTTTCTAAGATAGATCTTCGTTCAGGATACCATCAGATGAGGGTTCGGAAGGAGGACATTCCCAAGACAGCGTTCAGGTCGAAGTATGGGCATTATGAGTTCTTAGTAATGCTGTTTGGTTTGACCAATGCTCTAGCAATATTCATGGATTTGATGAATCGCATCTTTATGCCATACTTAGACCAGTTTGTCGTTGTGTTTCTCGACGACATTCTCGTATACTCTGCTAGTGAAGAGGAGCATGAAGACCACCTCAGGAAAGTGTTGCTGGTTCTGAGAGAGAACCAGTTGTATGCCAAGCTCAGTAAGTATGAGTTTTGGTCGGATCATATTTCGTTTTTGGGTCATATCATATCAGGAGCTGGAGTAGCAGTAGATCCCAAGAAGGTAGAAGCAGTAGAAAGTTGGCCAGTACCCAAGACCGTAGCAGATGTGCAGAGTTTCTTGGGATTGGCAGGATATTACAGAAGGTTTGTGTCAGACTTTGCAAGGCTTTCAGCACCCATGACCCGCTTGACCCGGAAGGATGTACCATTCGTTTGGTCGACAGAATGTCAGGCATCATTTGAGACTTTGAAGCAGAAGTTGATATCAGCATCTATTCTTACATTACCAGTTGGACCCGGAGGTTTTACAGTATATTGTGATGCGTCAGGTAAAGGACTTGGATGTGTCCTTATGCAACATGGGAAGGTGATAGCATATGCATCTAGGCAGCTTCGGGACCACGAGAAGAATTACCCAACTCATGATTTGGAGTTAGCGGCAGTAGTGTTTGCTTTGAAGCTATGGAGGCATTACTTATATGGTGATCGAGTGGAAATGTACACAGACCATGAAAGTCTGAAGTACATCTTTACTCAGAAGGAGCTGAACATGAGGCAGAGAAGATGGCTGGAGTTGATCAAGGATTATGACGTGGAGCTTCAGTATCATCCAGGCAAAGCGAATGTAGTAGCAGACGATCTCAGCAGGAGAGACGGCGCATTTATGTTGACAACACAGAGGCATATCTTAGAAGACCTTCAGGAGATGGGTATCGAAGTTATACTTCCTAGTGATGTAGGAGTTCTAACAAGTCTGCAAGTTCAATCCGACTTGGTAGGCAGAATCAAGGCAGCTCAGGTACAAGACCCAAGGATTCAGAAGCTTAGGGCAGAGTGTGAGTCAGGACTCAGGAAGGAGATAAGAATTCATGAAGATGGTACACTTAGGTTTGGATCACGTCTATGTGTGCCTAGTGGAGATATCAGACAAGAGGTTATGGCAGAAGCTCACAGTTCTCAGTATTCTATTCACCCTGGAGGGACCAAGATGTACCAAGATATCAAGCAGCATTTCTGGTGGAATGGGATGAAGAGGAAGATAGCTAGATTTGTTTCCCGTTGCTTGGTATGTCAGCAAGTGAAGGCAGAACAGCAGAGGCCAGCTGGGTTATTGTAACCGCTTCCTATCCCGGAATGAAAATGGGAGTATATTACAATGGACTTTGTGACCGGTTTACCGAGATCACCAAGTGGTAAGGACGCTATTTGGGTAATAGTGGACCGACTTACGAAGGTAGCATACTTTCTTCCCTTCAGAATAGGGCAATCTACAAAAAAGTTGGCAGAGTTGTATATGCAACAGATAGTCAGGCAGCATGGAGTCCCTGTCAGTATTGTGTCGGATTGAGATATCTGCTTTACATCACATTTCTGGAAGAGCCTACATCATAGTCTGGGTACCAAGTTAAGATTTAGCACGGCCTACCATCTGCAGACGGATGGGCAATCAGAAAGAACGATTCAGACTTTAGAAGATATGTTGCGAGCTTGCACTCTAGATTTTGGAGGGTCTTGGGAGAGTCACCTGCACTTAGTCGAGTTCTCATACAATAATAGTTATCAAGCCAGTATCCAGATGGCGCCATTTGAAGCACTATATGGTAAGAAGTGCAGGTCACCGCTTGCATGGGATGATATCGGAGAGAGGAATATGTTAGGCCCAGAAATGATTGTTCAGACGGTTGAAGTGGTTAAGGAAATTAGAGAGCGACTTCGAGTTGCGCAGGACCGGCATCGTCATTGGGTGGACCAGCATCGTAGCCCGTTAGAGTTCTCTGTTGGGGACCACGTATTCTTGCAGATCTCACCTACTCGTAGGGTTATTAGATTTGGCATTCGCGGGAAATTGAGTCCGCGGTACGTGGGCCCATTTGTTATCCTTGATCGGATAGGCGATGTTGCTTATCATTTATCCCTCCTGCCTTCGTTACGAGAGGTGCATGACGTGTTTCATGTATCTCAATTACGTAGGTATGTATTGGACCCAAGTCATATCCTCGATCATTCTGAGCTGGTTGTTAGTACCAACCTATCTTACGAGGAACAGTCTGTGTCCATTTTGGACCGAAGAGAGAAGATACTCAAGAACCGAACAATTAGTCTTGTCCGTGTTGCTTGGGGTCATCACTTCTTGGGAGAGTCAACGTAGGAACGTGAGGATGATATCCGATCACGGTATCCACACTTGTTTGACTCACAAGATATATCTTTTTCTGTATACCTTGATTGTCCTGATTCTTCATGCTTATCACCTTATGGGTAGATGTTTGCCATTGATTGTAAAAGTACAGAACAATTATCGGAGGACTGAACTTAGACTCATAATACAAACTTGCTTGTACAAAGAAAGCCTAGGGACGAAAACCTAGGTACAGCAATCTAAGTACAATTATTTATATTAGATTCTGGGGGGTGACGATAGAGGCTCGGGAAGGCGACGGCAGCCCTGCCTTACTCCTTGGACGATCGGTATGCAACCTTGGCTCCTGGTGGAAAGATGGTTGGCGTTGACGAAGAAAGGCTCTTTTTGCTTCTCTGTTGCTCTCATGGCTTCTCTCTCTCTCTCTCTCTCTCTGTGTATTCTCTCTCTGACTCTGTATATTTTTATTCTTTTGTTGCCGGCCCTCTTTTTTGTCGAAAAATGATGCTGGCTATTTATAAGAGTAGGGTATGATCATTAGGGTTTGCTAATGATCATTTGTTTGGAATTTTGGCGCTCCCTCAATCTATCTGAACCCTTGATCCTGATTACAATGAATCTAGGCCATTAATGCGGATAGCACCGAATCTTGTGAGCAGTTAATGTTAACTGCTTTAAATCTTCATAATTGATTATATCAATGCCCGATTGCTCGCCACGTGTCCTATTGGCTTTATGATAAATAATATGCCTTGATCTCGGTAATTATGAGGATGATGTCAAATAAATTTGTTGGGATTCGGTTAGATCCTCGATTGATTCGATGCCACGTGTTTTAATCGTGGGTCCAGCCAGAGCCGCATAGGATGGGCGACACTTGAACCGCAGGGAGATACTCCTCGTGAGCCGCATGGGACAATGCTTTATTGAGCCGTAGGTGATGAACTCTCAATGAGCCGCATATGCATAGTCTCTGCGAGCCGCATAAACTAGCGTTGCCTTGAGCCACAGGGAATGAGTTCTCAGGGAGCCGCATGTACAACGTTGTGTTAGGCCGCAGGGACTGGACTCTTGGTGGGCCGCATATGGCTGATTGCCACGTGGCAACCTGGGACTTCTGACGGATCGGGTCAGAGATTTTCCTCTTTTCTCGAAGAGTCTGTCATTATGGCAGAACCATTATGACACTTTATGTCAGAGCCGTCACGGTAGTCGAGTCATGTCAGAGCATTAAATGAGGCCACTTACTCAAATGGCCAGCTGTAGGGAGGGATCCCAAAGGGGGATATGGCGTTGACCGGGCCACATATTCCTGCTGAACCGCATACACTCCCGAGCCGCATGAGACTAAGAGTCTTCTTTGAATCGCATAAGGCAGCTCCTGTAGGAGCCGCATGGGCTTCTTCCCAGAGCCGCATGGACCATTACTCTGATATTTTCCATGCTTCTACAGGACCCCCTTCAAAGTTTTCAATTTGCAAAATTGAAACACTTTGAATAAGAAGCATGGCCCCATTCATGCTGCATAAGTGTCTCAGCCGCATAGACTCATCTGGCCGCATGGGCTCTTTGCCACGTGTCCTGACTACGTGTGCAAATCTTCATTAAATGCTCTTGATTCATTTTTGAATTAATGCCGTCTTTTGGGGGAGGATCCCAAGGGTCGGTTACGCCTTGACCGAAGCATTTTTTGCCTTTATCTTTTAAAGCAGCGTGTAATCCGAGGCGTCATCCGAGACGTTTGTTCATTTTATGGGTCTTTTTTCGCCTATAAATAAGAGTCTTTTAGTCCCCTTGGGTTTCTTTACCTTCTCTCTTTGCTCAAATTCCCTGTTGCCGACTTTGCTCTTCGTCTTCTTCCTTCATCGATCGACAATGGCTCCCAATAAGGCTGCTGCTGCTATGGGCAAGAAGGCCGCATCATCTTCTGCGGCAGCGAAGGGCAAGAAGGCCGCGTCTTCATCGACTGTGGCGGCGAACGTAGCGGCTCCTCCGCCGACTGGCGCGCCTGCTTTTCACTCTGACGTCCACCCGTCTATTGCTGGTAAGGGTCGTTTGAAAACCCTAACTGTTGCCATGGCTCTGCTGCATACTTTATGCACAAGCCGTATGTATGACCGCATAAGCACTTCCCCCCGTGGGGTCGCATGAGCTTGTTATACTTGATCTGAGCCGTATATGTGTTTTCGATTTGGGCCGCATAAGCGTCGCTCACTTTTGAACCGCATAAGCTTGCTTGCTTGTATCCGCGTCAGCTCGCGTGAGTCTGGTTTCGTAGTCGTGCTTAACTTGAACCGCATGAGTCTATAAGCTCGTCTGAATTTGAGTTGCATGGACTCGGCTAATTCGGAGGCGCATGCGGCTACGGTGCACAGAACCGCATGGACGTATCTAATGCTGAGCCGCATGAGGCTGTGACGACCCGAGCCGCATAGACTCAAATGATCTTTCCAATGCTTCTGTTTTCTTTGCCCATCTTCTAACCTCATTTCTTTTGTCTTTCTCCAGTGAGTCTGCCCGTAAATCCTGCTGGGGAGCTTATAGTAGGTTCAAATCAATTCGCCCTGGGCGTGCGTCTTGACGACTTAATTAAGCATGTGTTGAATCAATTCCCTACTGATGAGCCTTCGGAGAGGTTGAAGGCCATTGAGAATCAGACCCTCCATTACCTCCGTTCCATGATGAATACTGGAAAGCTGGATGGAAAATACCTGAAGCCTTTGTTCCTTTTTGGTGATGCCTTAATTATCAAGAATCCTCGAGTTTTAGAGATTTCCGAGAACTGGGATTTTTTTTGGATGGGGTGGCGATCCATATTCCTCTCATGGAACGTCATTATCCATTGTTGTAGTTCAACATGGTGTTGTTGGACAGGAAGATGGTGTGTAATTTGACTCCTACTCAATCAGGGATGTTGATGGGCAACATCCATTATAATCCGAACATGCGGTCGGCGTACGCAGGTAGGGATTCCATCCTCCGGTACATGATGGGTTTGGCCCCGGGCTCCTTCATGAATGTATACGGTCCCAACTTCTCTTTCGCTCAAGCTGATACCTTCTTGAATCAGCTTGTTCGTAAGAAATCCTATCCCGTTGGCAGGATAGCATTGCCGAACTGGATAAACCCTACTTCTACCTGGGTCCAGTTGACCACTTGGGTTCTGCAGACCTATGAAGCATTCCTGCGGGAGGTAGGGCTTTACCATGCCATTCGGGGTACTTGTCACGGACTTTCCCTTAATAAACCACTGTTCGTAGCGCTCTTGGAGACGTATAGCCGGCGAACGGGGACGTTCTTTGTGCCAGCAGGGGAGCTGGGGCTCGCTCTTCACGAGATGTATACTGTTTCTAAACTTTCGTGGGGGAATGAGCCTTTCGAGGTGTATACCCCGTCGAATGAGGAGTTCGAGGCCTTGGACAGGCAACTCCCAGGTTCTGTTGCGGTGTATCGGGAGTTGTTGTGCCACCATAGCGCTTGTCATCAGATGGCTATAAAAACGACGGATAGCTTCGAGGGGACCGCTCCCCACACCACATCCTGGATTAATTATCTTTTTAGAGTTTATCCTTCTGGCGAAGTTACTCCTCGAGCCCCTCGAACGCATGCAGAGGTAAGGAATCTGATGTCAAGTGTCAAGAAGTCGCGATCCAAGAGCGATATATTCGGGAGTCAAGCTGACTCTCTTAGTTATTTTTACTATGGGACCGTACAGATGTCGGAGAAGGCGCTTCTGGCTGGATTTTTAATAATATGGCTACGGAACTGCGTAGTCTCGGGAGGAGCGGGTTCTATCGAAAGGATTGGTCGTCATTTCATCCTCCCTGCCGTTAAACTCGTATTCGGAGTTAGATTGGCCCTCCTTCCTGCTATGGTGTGTAGCATACACCATGGTCTTCGAACATTCTCGTCTAAGGTTATTGCTCGCAAGAAGACTTTGGATTTTGAGCGTGTAGAACTGCCTTTCCACTACTTGATGGGGTGGTTGGCGATGCACTACAGGTCTTTGATGGGTCCCGAGATAGCGGAAGATGCTACCGATGAAGACGCTTTCCTCTTCAAATGCCATTGCCGGTCTTGGGAATATACCACTATGCCAGCTTGTAGAAGGACGCTGGCGAGGGTGGATGGGTGTGACTTCTTCGTGTCTGTTCCTCCTTTTTTTGATGAGGACGTGAGGAAGGTACACCTTGACGGTACCGGGCCTTCTCACTTTCTATCTCCGGATTTGCTTGCTTGGTTGCGCAATATCCACCCCGCGCATCTGGTTTATCGCAACCGAGATAGTGTGTATTTAGAGCCTTACCTACCTAGTAGGTTTTCCCGCCAATTTGGTTATAGCCAGTTGTTCCTTGATTGTCCCAACCCTTGTTTGGGTTTTGAAGGCAGCGTTCTTGATGGCGTCCGAGCGTGGAATTATTATGACACTTATCATACTCGGGCCAGCTTCTCGGTTCCTGATGCTAAGGCGCCGAGGGAAATTTTGTACGTGGCTGCTTTGTATCATGTTATGGCGAACAAGCCTCCTGTCAACTTCGATCCGAGTACTAGTTTAATTGTGGGTACCGGTTTAGAGGAGAAGCCCAAGGGGGCCAAGGCTAGAAAGCAACTGGCGCTCCAGATTCCCCTTCCTGAATTAGAACCTTCCGGGTTGGCTGAGGAGGAGGATGATCATGTTAGCGAAGACTCCCTTTCTGGTGGGGGTGAAGAAGTAACGGATCAACCGCTTTCCACACCCGATGAACTGGCGGAAGATCCGTTGATTACTGCACAAGAGGAAGCAGTGAGAGAAGAACAGCCTTCGGCTGTGCCAGGTTCCTCGCGTAAATGAGTCAGACACGAGTCTTCTGACGGTAGAGCGACCTTTTCCGTGAAGAGAGCTGCCGTTAGGTCTCGCGGATTACTTATTACCGAGAAGGGTGAAGATACAGACGCTATTCTGGAGGTAAGACCAAGTCGTAGCTATCCCTTTGTTGTAGTTTTCTTTTCTCTTGGGGATATGACTTAATCACTTTTCTTTGTAGGCGTCCGATGAGCCGACCTCTCCTGAATCGTCTACCACTCCTGAAGCTGATCCGGCCCTTGCTGCTTTGATTAGCGACATGTGTGCTGCGGTCCTTTCTACGGGGGCTCTCTCAGCGGCGGCTGGAAGCTCCGAGGTTGCTGAGGTCTCGGCCCGGGGTGATGAAGGTTCCCTCGGACCCGTCTCCGAGACCGCTGATCTTCAACAAGGTGCCGTTGATCTCGGTGCATCTCCTTCCGAGGGCGCAAGGGGGGAGAAGTCTGTTATACCTAACTCGGAAGCTGTTGGTGAAGAGGCTGCGGTGGCTGTAAGCGAACCTCGGTCTCCACACTCCTCAACTGGTAAGATAAGCCAGATATTGACTAGTGAGGGGGCTTATTTGCTTTACCAACATATCCTCCGGGTTAAATCGATTCATGGTTGCCTTGGCCCTGCAGGTCCTGACCCTTTACTTCCCGTCGTGGATGTTCTTGGGGAAGGCTTGGTCTGCCGTGATACGGGAGGAAGGAGCGTTCCCTCTCCTTTGCCGTCTCACATCGAGGAGCCTCCTGCTAGCTCTGGGCCGATGGGAATGGGGTTGGCGATGGTCTCCGCCTCATCCTCTGCAGATTATACGGCTCCGGAGGCCGACCTCTCGACCCTGCCGAGTATTCAAGTTTTGCAGGCTGCCGAAGAGGAGTTGGCCGCTGTTCAAGCGTCCTTTCGTACGGAGCTGGTTTCTCTCGTAGCAGGAGCGGCGGATTCTGTTGCGTCTTCTTCGGTGCTGCCAGCCACGCTCCCGTTGACACCGGCCTCCACGGAAACTCTGAACGAGGCGACGCAGGACGTGGTCAACAGTTTCTATCGTCATTTGCAAAGGGGCGAAGACGCTGCCATAGGACGGGGGACCCCATTTTCTCTATCTTTCTGGTGCGCTCGGGCTCAAATTGCAACCTTGAAGTCCCTTCCTGACGGGGTGGGATTGGCTGCACTACTGGAACCTAAGCTGACAGAGGCTGATCAGCTTGTGACCCAACTACTGGCGATACGACAGGCGGGCTTGCCTGCTGCGATCGAGCGGGAGCGTGGCTTCCTCATTGCTGCTCGGAATAGGATTAAGCTAGCCCGAGATATTGCTGGACCAGTTGTACGGGGGGACCTTGATAAGTTCTCCGCTTCGTATGACCAGCTGGGTCGTAGGAGTCAGGCTTGCCGTGCTCGGAAAGAGTTCGCTTCTCGTGGAATTGCTGATACGAAGGAGCGGATTCTTGGGCTCCAGAGGCAATTGGCCTTCTTAGAGTCAGAGCTGGAGGCTGCTCAGGCGGAGCAGGAGTCGATCGTTCGGGAGGCCGAGAAGGTTTCCCGATCTTCCGATAGCCTGGAGCGGGCTTTTAAGAAATTTGAAGATAACTGGCAGGCTCACGCTCATCTGGAGGATGAGGCGGTGCTGACCTACGAGGCAGAGCGTCGAGCCTCCCAGAGGTTTGAGCGGTCGGTTGCTTTGCTGACAGACCGTCTCAGGGCGTTATGTGCCCCAGAGCAGTGATCAGCCGTCTGTTTTCTTTTGCTTCTCTTTTTCTCTCTTTTTTTTTGTAAGGGGTGTGATCCCCAAATGATGTAGTACGTTGAATTTTGAATAAATGAGCCTGTTTCAACTCATCATCTCTTTCTTGTACTTGTGGCGTCTGTAGAATTTGGACTTGCTGGGGGATTTATTTGTGGACCTGATATCCTAGGCGTACCTAGGTTTTAGGTACGGATAACAAGTTTGGACAGGATGTCCGGAACAGCCGTGGCAAAGTGGTCATGGATGTTCTCGGTGTTTAACAAAAAAGGAATGCCGTAGAGCAGCTGGGCTCCCGGGGCATGGTGGGGTAGTGGATTTATGCTAAGAAGCTTAGCAAAGGAATATTTGTGGACCTATTATCCTTGGCGTACCCTGGTTCGGGATATAGATAATAGGGTGAAAGGAAAACAAACATATTTGCTCAGAGGTCATGAGGACATGGCAAGCATGAGGGTTTTACCGTGGAACCTTCCTGCTCAGAGGTAATGACGACATGGCAGGGGAGGTTTCACGGAAGATATTCGTGGTCAACAGCGGACATTTGTGGACCTATTATCCTTGTCGTACTCCGGTTGTGGGTACAGATAATAGGTCGAAAAGGAGACCGACATACTTGCTCAGAGGTAATGTGGACATGGCAAGCATGAAGGTTTCTTCGACGGAGCCTTCCCACTCAGAGGTAATGATGACATGGCAGGAGTGGGCTCAATGAAGAGAGGGTACATAGAACGACTCAGAGGTAGGAGAACGTGGAAGTTCTATGTGGGGGGCGGTTTGTTTTTGGTGGAAGTGAAAACGACTCAGAGGTAGTGAGGACATATCCGTTTTCGAAAATTTGTGGATCGATTACCCTTTTTGTGCACTAGGAGTGCGGGTATTGGATCATGAGGGAGGATCTCTTCCGGGAAGCAAGTTCAGAGGTATAATCATACGTGACTTACTATCCGAAAGAGTGACCGGAATGTGAGTTCAGAGGCACCAGCGGGTACATAACTTGGTAAATTAACATGTTGAGAAAGCGGGAGTCCAGCGGCACCAGCGGATACATTACTCGATAATCTGAAGGGGTTGTGGAGGTGAGTTCAGGGGTACCAGTAGGTACATGACTCGATAATCTTGAAATGTTGTGGGTGTGAGTTCAGTGGTACCAGCGGGTACATGACTCAAAGACTTTGTAGCAAATGTTATTTAGACATAATATTTCTTCAGGAACTTGCCGTTGACGGGCAGCATGAGCAAGTCTCCATTTTGCTTTGCAAGGCGGTAAGCACCGTTGGAGAATACCGTCTCAATGATAAATGGATCCTCCCACTTTGGCTGGAATTTGCCGGCGGTTTTGTGAGTCATGACCATTGGCCTCCGGACTGCCAAGACGAGATCGCCTACCTGGAATGTTCTGATTTTGACCTTCTTGTTGAAGGCTCCTGAGATGCGTGCTTGGTATAGCTCGATCCTTTGCTGAGCTAGGAGGCGCTTTTCATCTAAGGCCTCTAACTCTTGCAGTCGATGTCGGTAGTTATCATCGGTTGTCAATTGATGGGTGAGGGCGACACGTAGTGAGGGGATCTGTGTCTCCAAGGGGAGGACTGCCTCACTCCCGTATACCAGGAAGAATGGCGTATTTTCGGTGGCTGTTCGGACCGTGGTGCGATAAGCCCATAAGCACTCGCCGAGCTTCTCGTTCCAGTCGCGCTTGTTGGAGGAGACGACTTCTTGAGCAGTTTGATGATTGTTTTGTTGAACGCCTCTGCTAACCCATTTGCTGCCGGGTTGTACGGCGTCGAGGCGATATTCTGAATACGGTGTTTATCGCAAAACCGATAGAATGCGTGGCTTGCAAACTGCGGACCATTATCATGGATGATCCTTCGGGGCAGTCCAAAGCGGTAAATGACATGGTGTTTAAGGAAGCTGATCACGTTTGTAGTCTTAACTTCTGCGAGTGGGACAGCTTCCGCCCATTTGGAGAAGTAATCAGTGATCGCAAGTATGAAGCGATGTCCTCGAGAGGAAGGTGGGGTGATTGGACCAATAATATCCATTTCCCATGCTTCGAATGGCCAGGACGCCACTATCGGATATAAAAATTCGGATGGTTGGTGGATGAAGTCCGCGTAGACTTGGCAAGCTTTGCACTTTCTAGCATAATCTATCGCGTCTGCCACCATTGTGGGCCAATAGTAGCCCATTCGGCGAAGGCGGTCTTGTAGTTTCGGGCCGGGCTGGTGGGCCCCGCAGACACCGTCATGGGCTTCTCGTACGGCTTCTTTGGCTTCTGTGTTTGACAGACACCGAAGCAGTAATCCGTCGTAGGAGCGGCGATACAGCATTTTTGTCTCTGTATCGTAGAAGAATCTGAGAGAACGCCTTCTGATGGAAATGGCTTCCTTTGGGTTCTCAGGCAGGATGTCGTAGACGACGAAGTCGATGAATGGTTGTCTCCAATCTGGGGCACCATCGATCGTCTGTGTAGAATAACTTGCGATGAATTGCACATTGTTTTTGGGTCAGACCAGTTCATGGCCTATCACTTCCACTGATTGTCGATCATAATTCGGAACTGCTAGGGAAGCGGCGAGACCAGCTAGGGCATCGGCTTCAATATTTTGGAGTCCGGGGACGTGCTCGATGAAGAACCCCTCAAATGTCGAGATGATATTGATCGCTATTTGATGATAAGGGATCATGTCTTCATGGCGTACCTCGTACGAACCCCGGATCTGATTGACGATTAGTTGGGAATCGCCGTACGCTTCAAGGTATTCTACCCCCAGCTCTCTTGCAAGTTGGAGGCCAATGACCAGAGCATTGTACTCGGCCACATTGTTAGAACAGGGTTCAGTGAGGGAATAAGCGCGGTTAATCACCAATCCGGAAGGAGAGATTAGCACTACCCCGACTCCGACAACTATATTGCCTTTAGGTCCGGTCCTTGAAGCGCCGTCGAAGAACATTCGCCATATATTCTCGTGAGAGGTTGCATGTGAGTCGGCGACCTCATCTGGATCTCTTCGTATATCCTGGAAGACTCCGAGCCTGGGTGGGCTGCCAAGAAATCTGTCAGGGCTTGACCTTTGACTGTCTTTTGGGGGACGAAGATCATATGATAATGGGACAGCAATATTGCCCATGTAGCGAGTCGAGAGCTGAGTGCCCCTGGTTTAGTCATGAGGACCCTCAGAGGGTTGACTCGTGAGACCACATGTATCGTTTGTCCGGTGACATAGTGTCGCGTTTTCTGAATGGCGAACACCAGGGCGAGGCATTCCTTCTCTACAGCGGTGTATCGGTGCTCTGGTCCAATCATCATTCGGCTGAGGTAATATATGGCCTGTTCGTGGCCTGCATCGTTATTCTATGCCAGCAGAGCACCGAGGGAGTGTTCCATTGTTCGTACATAGAGCAGAAATGGTTTTCCAGGGACTGGGGCTACCAAGACCGGAGGATTTGACAGATATTCTTTGATGCTATCGAAAGCACGCTGGCATTCTTCGTCCCATACGAATGAGACTCCTTTCTTCATGAGGTACGTAAATGGTCGGCATCGCCCGAAGAGGTTGGAAATGAACCTTCTGATGTAAGCTAGCCTTCCCTGAAGGCCTCTGAGTTCGCGGAGATTTCTCGGGGGACCCATCTCCATGATTGCTTTTGTCTTCTCGGGGTCTACATGGATACCCTTTGCAGTGATGATGAAGCCTAAGAACTTTCCGCTGGATACGCCCATGAAGGACTTCGTAGGGTTCATCTTCAAATTGTGTGTCCGTATTAGGTCGAATACCGTCCTTAGATCCTGCAGATGGTCTCCTTTGCTACGGCTCTTGACGGCTATATCATTAACATAGCACTCCACCGTCTTGCGTAAGTGGTCTCTGAAGATGATGCTCATAGCTCTTTGATATGTGGCGCCAGCATTCTTTAAACCGAAAGGCATGACTGTGCAGCAGTACGTGCCAATCGGTGTTCGGAATGATGTATGCTTTCGTCGTCGGATTGGTTGTATCCCGAGAAGCCATCCATGAATGACAGGCGCTCAAAGCCGCAGGTATTGTCGATTATGATGTCTGTGATAGGAAGGGGGAATTCATCTTTGGGACATGCCTCGTTCAGGTTACGGAAGTCGATGCATATTCGAATTTTCCCATTCTTCTTGAGGACAGGTACTATATTGGCGACCCAATCGGGATGTTGCTCCTCACGAATGAAGTCGCTGGCTATTAGTTTGTTGACTTCAGCTTCGATCGCGTCCATGATGCCTGGGCGAAAGCGTCGTTGTTGTTGTTTGACTGGCTTCGCATCTGGCCGAATATTGAGTTTATGAAGAGCGATGTCAGGATTTAACCCTGGCATGTCTTCATAGCTCCAGGCAAACACATCAATGTACTCCCTGACAAGTTCTAACAGCGACTTCCGTTCTTCGTTGGTTAGGCTTTCACTGATGAAGATCGGTTTTGGAGAAGATTCGCTGCCGAGATCCACTTGTATGACCTTATCTTCAGTAGGAGGTTCTCTCAGTTCGAATCGCTTTTCCCATTGTGCGTCTAATTGCTGGGCCCATGGCTCTAGCTCTAGGATTTCGGGGATGTCTTCGTCTTCCTCGTAAGCGTCGGCAAACGTCATATTGACAGACATGACTTGTCTGAACACATCTCCGATGCTGGTATCTGAGTCGGAAGTTGGTGATCCGGTTGAATGTGACTGCCAGTCGCATTCTTCATCTGAACTTTTCGGGGTCGTAGTAGGCGTTACATACCCCAACCCACATCGAGTTTTGTTATAGTAGTTCCGTGGTTTGCCCGCCGGGACTGGCGGCTTCAAAGGTAATCGTCGTCCAGTGCCATAGTTCAATCCTGGCGTAGTCTCTAGATCATACCCCTGTTTCTGCATGAGATATTTGGATTGAGGGCTATAGAGATACAGAGGCAGTCTCCCGGCATCTGACCCGAGGTCGACTTCTTCTATGGTGCTGGGATGAGGGTTGTTCATCCGGCCAAAGATGATTGGATGATCTCCTCCCTTGTGTATTCGGTAAGCGTCTTCTACTGGAGTAAGCTGGATTGTGGTGTACACATTTGTCGCCTGTGTGTGTAGGTGAGCGCCTATACCGTGTTCCATAGCATACATCGTACATAGCTTATTGAGCTCGGTGTAGTTCAAAGATAACCCTTTATTGATGAAGTAAGGTATCTTTTCTAGGAGGATTACATCATCAGCGGAGGGGACATTAGTGTGGGCGGCCACATACTTGGCTAGCTCCGGTTCCTCTTCGGCTACCCCCTGTGTGAACGAAGACTGAGAGGACGACCTAGGAAGCTTGATCGTCAGTGGTCCAGTTGATGGAGCAGAGCGTGGAGTCATTGGCAGACTGGCGACCCCCAGTTTGGCATTCGATGTGGAGCGAGGAGTGGCTGGTTCGCTGGAAGTGTCAGACCTTGCATCGAAGCGACAACCTTTCTTGGGAAAGCGTATTGTCAATGGCCTGTCCGAGGGGTTGATCTTCTCTGTTTGTGGTTGACTGACTCTTGGTAACCTGATGGTTAGTGGCTCCATTATGGGTCTCGGCACTTGGCTGGATCTAGGCAGCCGGATTATCATCTGCTCCTCTTGCGCCGATAGGCTGATCGCGTCCTTCCGTAGAGTGGCGGTGAGGGGTGCAGACTTGCCCGATTTGCGAGCTTGGAGGTGGATCGTCAGGGGTCCTTCTGATCCCGTGGCTGTCTCAGTATGAGCTTGTGCGTCTCCTTCATCCAAGTGCCTCTTCGACTTTTTGTATAAACAGGAGTCCGATTAGTAAGATTCGACCCCTTTGAAGGGATCGATGTCAGCACACTCTGTCTTCATGAAGCCGTGTTTGTCGACATATTTGAAGCACTGGTGTAGCGTGGAAGGTACGATCATATAATCGTGTATCCATGGGCGCCCCAAGAGGATGTTGTAAGAAGTGTCTGCATCTATGACGTAGCAGGTGACCTCGGATTGGAGATCGCCAATCTGACACTTCAGACGAATCTTCCCGATAGGGTAGCTCCTGCCCGAATTGAAACCGCTAATGGCGGTGCTTGTAGGTGTTAGGCGATGCATTGGGATGTAGAGATGATGTAGCAGACCTTTCGGGATGATGCTTATGGAAGAGCCAGGATCAATGTGCATCCGATCCACCTTCACGTCGCCGATGTATCCCGTGTAGTATAGCGGGCGATCATGTTGGTTGGTTTTGATGAGCATGTCCTGCGGAGTGAAGACGATGTTGGGCATTGCTCCCGTGCAGGCACTATCTTGGAGATCCATGGGTGAGTCCTCCCCAGTGAGGTTAGATTGAGCGAGATAGGCATCGGCATTTTGGAGTGCTTCGCTCAATACAATACGAACGTCTTTGGAGAGTCTCAGGAGTTCATATAATGATAATTTGGCCGGAGTGTTAGCCAATTGTGCTAAGATGTCAAAGTTGTAGGGCCTCTCTAGCCCTTGGGCTGCGTCCTTTCGGAGAGATTTGTCGAAGCGAGTCTCCTTCGGCCTAGGCTTGTCGGTCGTCGAAGGCTGAGCGGTCCCAGAGCATCAGTTGCAGTGGGTTGATGATTTTCAACTGGACTATCAACCACAGGTTGGGATTGCGCTCCGGACCGCGTGACGACGGCTATAGCTTCCTCGTTGTCTGCTGAAACTGTGCGGCAGGTCTTGATTTTTCCACTCTTTTTGTTGGTGGGAGATAGTGTGGGCCGAGTCACTTCTGACACCAAGTCTGGATGGACCCACATGACCTCTCCTCGTGAGGTGGTGAGAGGTACTAGACCAGCAGCTTGTTCTCGGGGCGGAGGAAGATTGGTAATCTCCATTGTCGCGAGAGGGACGGGGATTACCCCGTCTTGAGTCTCCGTCGGAGGGAAGTTGTCGAACTGTACGGACACCATATTAGCTGCTACGGTTACCTCTTCGAAGTCGATGGCCAGAGCGTTTGAATCGATGAGGCTTTGGATGTACCGTTTTAATTGGTAGCAGTCATGTGTAGCGTGGTGTACATAACGGTGGTAATGGCAGAACTTCGGGTTATCCAAATCAGCCGGCCGAGGCTCCCGTCTTGGTGGAGGAAGCTGAATTCTACCTCCTTGTATGAGCATGTCTAAGATAGGCTTGACGTGGCCGTCTTCGAAGGAGTAATCGATTTGCGGCCATTGTTTGTCTACGGGCTTCGGCTCAGGTTTTTGTGTTGTATCGGCCACCATAGCCTGCTTTCCTTTGCTGTCCCGATTGTTGGAGGGGTTACCCCCATTATCGTTGTTGAGACGCTTGCCCTTGTTTTCTCCTTCTAAGATGTACAACCCCAGTTGGCGGGCCTTCTTCAGTCCTTCCTCAGCGCTTGTGGCGCTGATGATGAACGCCTTCCAATCTTTGAATTGACTCTCGCCCATCCAGAGACTGATCGTTGGAAGCAGTCTCCTTTGGCAGATTTTGATCAAAGAAGAATCCGAATTCCCGGAAGGCAGCTTCATGGCGGTCTGGCGGAACCGCTCGATGTAGTTCCTTGTTAGCTCCTTCTCCCCTTAGACGACGTCCATGAGAGTGGACATAGTGACGTCTTGTCCTACTTCATAGAACCGTTCCAAGAACATGCGCTTGAAGCCGACGAAGGAATGGATGCAGTTGTCCGGTAGATTGCGGTACCAATCAAAGGCGACTCCTTCCAATGCTCCAATGAATAATCGTGTGAGGATCGCATCTTCATGGGGCAGATGGTCGGTGGTGACCTCAAAGTAAGTGATGTACCGACTTGCTCAGGTTTTGCCATCATATGGGTTAATATTGAACGGCTTATATCTTGGTGGAAATGGAACATCCCTCCACTCAGCAGGGTATGGTTGCCGCATTCTGAGATCTTGAGCGTTTTCTCGAGCATGAAATATGGCACGGAGCTCCTGGACCTCTCTTCTTACTTTTTGGGTCTCATCTGTCGTGGCGGGGGCTGTTATTTTGGGAGGATTATTGCCCGGGTTTGGTGCCGCTGAGTTCGAATCTATATTGACCGCGGGGCCCGTGTTTGTTTGACCAGGCGCTCCTCCTTGTAAAATGGGCAGGGCCGCTTTAATCTCGTCTACAGACTTGACCAAAACAAGTAATATGGCTTCGAGACTGTCGATGCGCTGGCGATCACTGGAACCACCTTGATCGCTGTCCGTCATGAATACCGTCCTTACGTGAGGAGTGATGGAAGGAACGGTAGAGGATGTGCCCTCTGAGTCGTACCCATGTACCGAGAAGTCATCGGAATAGGTGGGGATGTTCTCTTCGGGCTCGGACTCGGAGGGGATGGTATCCCCAGCTTCAGAGCTTGCCTTGTCTTGAGAGTTACGGATGTCCTCGGGGGCATCAGCGTCCGTTGCTCCTGATAGAAGAGTTGTTTGTGCGGACTCGGTTCCTTGGAACATCGGATTGTTACGGATGTTCGGAGGAGTGCTACCCCCAGCTCCTTCCACCTCCAGCGATGTGGATGATGAATTTTCTATCGCGATAAATTTCGTCTTTGAACGGGTGTGTTGGAACACACCAGTGGAGGACAACCGTTTAGACGACAGTTTCTTAGTTGTAGTGGTTGATATCTTCGGACTGGAGACGCTCGTTTTCTTTCTCCTCTCTTCGGCGGGAACTTTTTGAGCAGAATTACAGGAGACAACAGGAGGTGCCTCATCTTCTGAGTTCGGGTGCTGTAGCCTTTGGAAGGCGGATGGCCGAGCTTCCGTCATTGCCGTGTTGTTGCAGCAGTAATTGATGATAATTTGGGTGCAGCGATGTCCAAGAGAGGACTCTTTGCACACCGATACTCCTTCCCTTTCCTTGCGTTTATGGAGGATCGTTTCCCGCAGGTCAGAGGAACCACTCTGTCTGTTTGCCACGGGGGGCTGGACTTGAGCAGTTGTATACAACTTTCCATCCGAGGCCCGTGTGATAGTCAACAGGACGCTCCGATAGTCAGAGGTTGGGACAGCTGACTGGGCTCGATGAGCCCGCGCTGCCCTAGACTTCCTCCCTTTAGCACTCGTGGGTGCGTAATAGGAGGAGTCCAAGTTGAATGCCACAGAGTCTGGCTTATCATACAGAGAATCATCGGGGTCGGAACCGTATGAGAGGCGGTCGAAGACCGATCGAGAGAAGCGTGGAACGGACGCTATGCTGCTAGAGTTGGGTACCGTGCAGGCTGTCTGCATGCGGTCGTCTTCTGCTGTCGGATGAGTTGTCTTTGGGCGGCTAGGAGCCACGACCGTGCAGACTGACCGCATGCGGTTAGCAATAGTGGCCGCATGGGTTTTCTGTAATCGACTGACTCCTGTAGCCTCATGTGTTTTACCCCTATGATTGGCGACCGTAGCTGCATAAACTATGCGGCTGCCAGATATGACCATATGATTCTTCCTCATACGGCTAGCGACTGTGGCCGCATGGGCTTTGTCCATGCGGCTAGCGGATGTGGTCGCATGAGCCTTTTTTTACTCGACTAGCACCCCTATGCGGTTCAGTTTACATAGAGTTCCACTTTGCCCCTGCAAGTCCAGCATCATAGAGTTTTCTTCTGCCAGACTTGGGGACAGCAGAGTTGTCTACGGTCTGAAGTGGGGCCGCAGAAGAGTCCTTCTCGCCGTCTTGAGCAACAGAGGGTACACCGTCGGGGGCTTTGGAAGGAGCAAATGATTTTTGCCTCCACTCTCTACGAGCCTTTGTCGTGCGGGTGCGCTTCTGGACCGGGCCAGCGCTTCCTTCGGAGAGCATCTCCTCAAATGCTTGTTGGTCGAAGCTGACGACCATCTTTTGTTGCGTAGAGCCAAGTTTGGCTGCATCCGATTGCGTCACCAACTCCTCAGCCGTGGAGAAGTTTGTCCCCAGCAGAGTCGCCATCGTGTTTGCCATTGATTGTAAAAGTACAGAACAATTATCGGAGGACTGAACTTAGACTCACAATACAAACTTGCTTGTACAAAGAAAGCCTATAGACGAAAACCTAGGTACAGCAATCTAAGTACAATTGTTTATTTTAGATTCTGGAGGGTGACGATAGAGGCTCGGGAAGGCGACGGCAGCCCTGTCTTACTCCTTGGACGATCGGTATGCAGCCTTGGCTCCTGGTGGGAAGATGGATGGCGTTGACGAAGAAAGGCTCTTTTTGCTCCTCCGTTGCTCTCCTGGCTTCTCTCTCTCTCTCTCTCTCTCTCTCTGTGTATTCTTTCTCTGACTCTGTATATTTTTATTTTTTTGTTGCCGGCCCTCTTTTTTGCCGAGAAATGATGCTGGCTTTTTATAAGAGTAGGGTATGATCATTAGGGTTTGCTAATGATCATTTGTTTGGAATGTCAGCGCTCCCTCAATCTATCTGAACCCTTGATCCTGATTACAATGAATCTAGGCCATTAATGCGGATAGCACCGAATCTTGTGAGCAGTTAATGTTAACTGCTATAAATCTTCATGATTGATTATATCAATGTACGATTGCTCGCTACGTGTCCTATTGGCTTTATGATAAATGATATGCCTTGATCTCGGTAATTATGAGGATGACGTCAAATATATTTGTTGGGATTCGGTTAGATCCTCGATTGATTCGATGCCACGTGTTTTAATCGTGGGTCCAGCCAGAGCCGCATAGGATGGGCGACACTTGAACCGCAGGGAGATACTCCTCGTGAGCCGCATGGGACAATGCTTTATTGAGCTGCAGGTGATGAACTCTCAATGAGCCGCATATGCATAGTCTCTACGAGCCGCATAAACTAGCGTTGCCTTGAGCCGCACGGAATGAGTTCTCAGGGAGCCGCATGTACAACGTTGTGTTAGGCCGCAGGGACTGGACTCTTGGTGGGCCGCATATGGCTGATTGCCACGTGGCAACCTGGGACTTCTGACGGATCGGGTCAGAGATTTTCCTCTTTTCCCGAAGAGTCTGTCATTATGGCAGAACCATTATGACACTTTATGTCAGAGCCGTCACGGTAGTCGAGTCGTGTCAGAGCATTAAATGAGGCCACTTACTCAAATGGCCAGCTGTAGGGAGGGATCCCAAAGGGGGATATGGCGTTGACCGGGCCGCATATTCTTGCTGAACCGCATACACTCCTGAGCCGCATGAGACTGAGAGTCTTCTTTGAATCGCATAAGGCAGCTCCTGTAGGAGCCGCATGGGCTTCTTCCCAGAGCCGCATGGACCATTACTCTGATATTTTCCATGCTTCTACAGTAGAGCTACTTGATATCGTGGATTGATGAATTTACATATATAGTACTTGCTTTTGATATGTTAAAAATGATTACTTGCTCACTAGAATTGCTTGTATTAGTTTAGCTCCGATATTTCTACCTGCTTGGATTTGAAATTCCGAGGACGAAATTTTTCTAAGGTGGGTAGAGATGTCACTCCCCGTTCCTAGAATGCGTATTTTAATACGTATATTACTTGAATGTATTTATTTAATATTTATCATGTATTATCATGTATTTAAATTCCTTTAATTTCATGTTAATTAATTGTCTGCATTTTATTTTCTGCAATTTTATTCCTGCAATTTATTTCTGTATTTTATTTTCTGCTTTTAACCTCTGCTTTGCTTTCGGGTTGCATTGGTTGGGCCCGATCAAACCCGACCCAATAACCCCACCTACCACCCTTTCCTATTTAAAGCTTCCATCTCATTCTCTCTCCTCATAACTCTCATTCTTCACCATTACTTCTTCTTCCTCCTCTCATCACTTCTCCACCTACCAGCAGTAGCAGCAGGCAAGTGCAATCTTGCTTCTTGCTTGGAGAACAATTTTTATGGTTCATTTCTCTTCCTCTCACGATCCTGAGAGAGTTTAGTACTTAGTATTTTTGATTTCGTTGGCTTGTTTCTCCCAGATCTAAGTTTTTGTGTTCTCGGTTGACCATGGGTTTGATCTTCCAACTTGGCATGTATTCTCGGCTGTCCATGGGTTCTGAACCACGGGAACTTCATTTCTGGCTTGGGACGAAGGTTCCTGAGTCACGCTCACGTTATTACGTGTCTGCGTGTATTTTGAGTCACGCTCACGTTTTTACGTGTCTGCGTGTATTTTGAGTCACGCTCACGTTCTTACGTGTCAGCGTGTATTTTTAGTCACGCTCATGTTCTTACATGTTAGCGTGGATTTTCAGTCACGCTCACGTTCTTACGTATCAGCGTGTATTTTTAGTCACGCTCATGTTCTTACATGTTAGCGTGGATTTTCAGTCACGCACACGTTCTTACGTGTCTGCGTGGATTTTTAGTCACGCTCATGTTCTTACATGTTAGCGTAGATTTTTAGTCACGCACACGTTCCTATGTGTCTGCGTAGATTTTTAGTCACGCACACGTCTTTGCATGCGTGCGTGGATTTTTAGTCACGCTCACGTTCTTACGTGTCAGCGTGGATTTTTAGTCACGCACACGTCTGTTCATGTCAGCGTGAATTTTGAGTTACGCTCACGTCTTGCGTGCGTGCGTGAATTTCTTGTCACACTTTTCACGCTCACTTGTGCGTGCGTGAATTTCTTATCATTCTTCACGCTCACTTATGAGTGCGTGAATTTTCCTTCACGTTTACACTGTGCGTGCCAACATGAACCATTTCTCACGCTCACGCTGTTTACACGCTCACTCCGACTAAACTTGTTGGCGTGACTTGTTGGCCTTAGTATAACCTACTAAACTTGGTGTGACTTTCTAACCTGGGTGTTACTATTTGCTCTATAACTTATTCATTTAATGATGGCATGATAATTCTTCTATTATATCCTTACGCCTTTTGGCATGAACTTGATAAAATCATGATATGTTAATATTGATAGTACAAATTGTTATGTGGAATGTATCATGTGTCTTGATTGATCCATGAATACCCAGTAAGGCTGGAACTTAACTCTGAGGAGTTATAGGCTCGACCCCATGTAATACTAATTGACTTTCATGCCTTGTTACCATTGATAATGATTGTGACATTGACTAATAATTGATCATACGTTCCTAGTTGGAACTAAGAGACTGGCTAGTCGTCTTATTGAATTGAATGAATGAGACACGTTCATGTAATGAACTATTGCAATCGATTAGCCGATTCCGAATATTGGCATACAGGCACATGCAGGTTTCAAAGTATTTATTTATTTATTTAGTTATTTATTTATCTTACAAAAACAGCATGTGTACTTTATGGTCAAGGCATGATTACTCCGTGGCTAGACTTGATTGTTGCATTACGCTATGTAAGACCTACAACATGGCCGCACGGGTATCGTTGTAGAGTTGCGCATATCGTACCCCGTACAAAAGTACTCATTTGAATGACCATGACCCACGGCATGGGACTTCACTCAACGTATAGACCATTAAGTTAAATAAAATAATGATTACATGGAGAGAATGGATTCCCGAGTTCTTACATGGCAGCCCTATTGGGACTAGTAGTGCCCAACAGGCCGGCTGGTTCCCACAGATACTGTAAATCTGTCACACGGGCAGGGAACGGTATCTGTTTATATTATTGTACATGCTATATTAACGGCGGGCGTCCCGCTGGGACTCGTCTAATTACATGATTGGCGCAATTGATTGACTGGATAGACTAGCCTTGCTCGCACATAGTAAGAACTGAGGAATCTCTATTTGCACAATTCCAGGATAACTTGGGACTCACAATAGCAAGCCGTAGTAGTTGATTGGCCGTTCAAGATGATTTGTTTGTGTACTGTACCTACTCTGTTGCCTAACTGAGATGATCAGAATGTCAGGACATGACGGGCCAACTTCTGTCCTTGTTTGGTTGGGAGGTTGGTTCGAAGTATCGTGATGTTATGTGAATCCTAGTGGAGAGCAGAGATCTATTATTATATTCTCTTACTTACTAGTTTAATCCTTCATATCGTCCTTCCTTGTGGTACTTGTTATTAGAGGTCTAACCTCTCTGGTTTTGCATGGCCAGATTTAGAGCCAATCCTCGAGGATCCAGCTTACTTCTACCTCCACGATGGTCAATACTAGAGGGATGATCGCAGGAGGACTCGAGTGGGTTTTCTTACACCACCGCTCGTTTTGTTATTTATTTCATACTTAGCCGTTTGGCACCGACATGTTAGTCGGATTGTCTTGTACTTACTTTTGCATAATTATAACTAAGTCAGACTGCAGCTGATAACAATTGTGTATATGTTACTATACCATCTGGATATGTTTTGTAAAGCCAGATCTCCAGAACATTTTGACTGAGCGTTTGGGACACCTTACTGCTTTACCTTACATGTTCTCTATTTCTGTTTCTTGTTTGAATGATTGAGACAATAGATATACAGTGACCCTAGTAAGACTTTCTTGTAGTATGCACCCCCTCGTCTGGTTAGACAGTATTGATCGTATTATACGGTATTCATCTACCCGTAATACGTAGCTGGCTGAGTCATTCCCCCGCTCTCTAGTATTCTGGTTCTGGGGCGTGACAACATACTCCCTGCATAAAGTAGCAGACTGGGCGTAAAAATAGCTCAAAATAAACTTCCAGCGTAAAGTGGCTAAAAATAGCCTTGAGCGTAAAATTAGCTCAAATAAACTTTACGCACACAACAGCCTTCAGCGTAAAAAGCTTGAATAGCTTGTACGTAAAAGAAGCTGTCTTCTGAGCGTAAACTAACCCATCTTCACACTAAACGACAAGCGTTGGGTTTGGTGAAAAGATTTCTTCGGCTTCTGTGTACTGCTGTCAGAAAATCATTCTGTCAGATCAAATCACTCGTATTAAATGCGACCTGACAGTCTGTCCCCGGCGTAAAAGTGGAGGATAACTCTCGCGTAAAAGCTTCTCGCGTAGAGAATAGCATGCGTAAAGAGTAGCTCGCGTAGAGTTTAGCTCGGGTAGAGTTTTATTCTGTTTGATTTGCGTAAAGTTCTCAACTTCTTTGACTCAGTCCATGAAGCACTTTTTACGCTCCTACACGGGGTTGTAACCCTTCGTCTGAACAGAACTGGACCCCCGATCGTTATTGTTAAGGCAAGCATCAATAATCATGTCATGTCACAATCTTGCACAGGATCAGGATAAGACTAAGCTGGAATAAACTCCATCCAATCAATCACGGCCAATCAAGAGTACGGCTTGATACTTTTAACTAACTAGGGTTATCACAGGCCTAGTTACTAGCAAGATGCAATAAGATTATCCCAACAGCCACAAGCCCTGCAGACCATCCGGTTATCCAGGTCGAATGTCCGTTTATGAAGAATGCAACACGGGACTGTGTGCTGGAAATGTGCCCTACTCGTCGGTAGGCTACAAGTCTACTTGAGCGTCCAGATAACGGGATTGCCTGTATCTGGGAAATCTTTTCATGACTACTGGATTATTCTAGTTATTAGCCTTAGTTGAATTCAGTAGGTATCCCTGACCGTGGTATTCAGGGGTCCCTGTCCTAGACATGATGTAAGACAAGACTGATTTATTTGTATAAGCACAATCGTCCACGGTATCAAGAGGAGGATTACTAGCATGTCGAGATAGCCGTCGCAACGGCGTTCCAGATTACATATCATGTTTACTTGTCAAGAGTGCGCCACAACGGGCCACTATCATGTGCTATTCTTACATTATAATAAATGAGAAAACTTGCATAAAATAGCTAATAACATGCTCTTGAAGCCAAGGAAAAGATCTACTACTTTTATGTTGGAAGTTGGGAGAAATTCTGGCCACAAATCGGCCAAATAGGACATAAAATAGCCAAAATAGGCACTATACGGCACCCTCATATGCGGCTTGGATACTATGCGGCACTATGCAGTACTCCCATATGCGGCTCGGACACTATGCGGTACTATGCAGCACTCCTATATGTGGCTCGGATACTATGCGGCACTATGCAGCACTGTGCAGCACTCCCATATGCGGCTCGGACACTATGCAGCACTATGCGGCACTATGCAGCACTCTCATATGCGGCTCGGATACTATGCGACACAATACGGCATTTCCATATACGGCTCGGATACTATGCAGCTCTATACGGCACTATGCAGTACTCTCATATGCGGTTCGGACACTATACGACACTATGCAGCACTCTCATATGCGGCTCGGACACTATGCGGCACTATATGGCACTCCCATATGCGGCTCGGATACTATACAGCACTATGCGGTACTCTCATATGCGGCTCGGATACTATGCGGCACTCCCATATGCGGCTCGGATACTATGCAGCACTATACGGCACTATGCAGCACTCTCATATGCGGTTCGGATACTACGCGGCACTATGCGACACTCCCATATGCAGCTCGGATACTATGCAGCACTATATGGCACTCCCATATGCGGCTCGGATACTATGCGGCACTATGCAGCACTCCCATATGCGGCTCGGATACTATGCAGCACTATACGGCACTATACAGCACTCTCATATGCGGCTCAGACACTATGCGGCACTATTTATCGTCCCTGCCAGAATCAGCACAGATGAACATAAAAATTGCCAAAAATGCTTTTGGCCATAACTTCCTCAAAATAAGTCGAAATCCAACTTTTCAAAGGTCTATTTTGGGTAAAATCGAATTCTCTACAACATGGAACAATCAAAACATAAAAATAATAAAGTTTAATAGATCAAAACCCAAGAATACCGAAAATAATATAAACTTAGATCTATAAGAAAATATCTATCAAAATGAAAAATGCCAAGTTCTAAAGTATCTTAGAATCTCGCGAGGATGACAATAAAACAACAAAAATGAAGTTTTTTCATGAAGCAAGTTGCACTTGCCTAAGCTTCTCTTGGTAGGTGTAGAAGTTAAGAGGAAGAAAATGAAGAAATAAATGAAGAGTAAAGATGAGAGAAAAAGGGGGTTGGGTTTTAAATGATGATGGTGGTAGTAGGTAGGGGTTTTCTTTTGGTTCATGATGAACCCAAAAGCAAACCAAACCAAGCTAAACCGAACCAAGCTAAGTCATAACCAATAAAATGCCAAAATAACCATGCCAATGCAACATGCTAAAAATAAAATCATGACTAGCTAACCATGACTAATAAAAAAAGGACCCAAAATATGTACACGTATACGAAAATACGTAACACGGATTTTGAGGGTGACAACTCTACCCACCTTAAAAGAATTTCGTCCTCAGAATTTAATTAAAGAGGCTAGAGGTATCGGGACAAGTTACACTATCAGATGCAATCTACAGCTAAGCAATCAATCAAGCAATCAAATATGCAAGCAAGGATTCGAAGTGTAAGGCATAAGAAAGATATTATACCTCACGAGTCAAATAGGTCAGGATATCGCGATCGAATATCATCCTCACGCTCCCACATTGACTCACCCAAAGAGTGATGACCCCAAGCAACTCGGACTAACTTGATAATCTTGTTCTTGAGTGTCTTCTCTCTTCGGTCCAATATAGACACGGGCCACTCCTCATACGAAAGGTTGGTACCAACAACCAATTCCGAATGATCCAGGATATGGCTCGGGTCCGGGATATACCGTCACAGTTGGGATACATGGAATACGTCATGCACCTCACGTAGCGATGGTGGAAGAGCGAGACGATAGGATACATCTCCTACTCGCTCCAGAATGTCAAATGGCCCTATATACCTAGGACTAAGCTTTCCACGTACGCCGAAACGAATGGCGTCATGGTTAGACGAAATCCTCTGGAATACATGGTCACCGACAGAAAACTCAAGAGGGCGCCGATGAGAATCGGCCCAATGACGCTGGCGATCTTGGGCAACTCGAAGATGATCTCTGACTCTCCTGACCACCTCAACGGTCTGAGCAATCATTTCTGGACCGAGCATCTGCCTCTCTCTGACATCGTCCCATGCTAGCGGGGATCGGCACTTCCTACCATACAGTGCCTCGAACGGTGCCATCTGGATACTAGCTTGGAAACTGTTGTTGTACGAGAACTCTACCAGGTGTAGGTGATCTTCCCACGAACCACCGAAGTCGAGTGTACAAGATATCAACATGTCTTCCAAGGTTTGTATGGTACGCTCTGACTGACCATCTGTCTGTGGGTGATACGCTGAGCTGAACTGGAGGCGAGTCCCGAAACTCTCTTGCAGGCTACGCCAAAAGTGTGACGTAAATCTGGAAGCTCTGTCCAAGGTGATACTGACTGGTACACCGTGCAATCTGACAATCTGCCAGAGATACATCTCCGCTAGCTGAGCCGTCGACTGACAAACTCTGAACGGGAGAAAGTGAGCCACCTTCGTGAGCCTGTCTATGACAACCCAAATAGCGTCTCTGCCAGCCGGGGATCTAGGCAATCCAGTCACAAAATCCATGGTTATATGCTTCCATTTTCACTCTGAAATTGGCAATGGTTGAAGTAGTCCAGCTGGTCTCTGATGTACAGCCTTAACTTATTGGCAGCCTAAACAACGAGAGACAAACCGTGTTATCTCCTTCTTCATGCTATTCTACCAAAAGTGCTGGCGGATATCACGGTACATCTTCGTGCCACCGGGATGAATGGAATACTGCGAACTGTGGGCCTCTGCCATGATCTCTTGTCTGATATCTCCACTGGGTACACAAAGACGCTTACCATGTCAAAGTGTACCGTCTTCATAAATGTATAACTCTGGTCTTCGTCCCGCCTCACACTCTGCTCTGAGCCGCTGAAGCTTGGAATCTGCCGACTGCGCCATCTAGATCCTCTCGACTATGCTGGACTGAACCTGCATGCTGGCCATCAATGCTACATTGGTAGGAAGGACAACTTCTATTCCCAACTTCTGAAGATCGGCTAATAACTCCGGCTGCGCTGTAAGAAAATAAACTCCAGCTCTCCTCCTCAATGTATCTGCAACAACGTTGGTCTTCCCAGGATGATACTGTAAGTTGATGTCATAATCCACAAGCAGCTCTAGCCATCTCCTCTGACGTATGTTGAGATCCTTCTGGATGAACACATACTTCAGACTCTTGTGGTCGGTGAAAATCTCCACCCAATCTCCATACAAATAGTGCCTCCAAAGCTTAAGTGCAAACACTACTACTGCCAGCTCCAAGTCATGGGTTAGATAATTCCTCTTATGATCATGAAGTTGTCGTGACGCATAAGCTATTACATTCCTATGCTGCATCAGAACACATCCTAAACCTCTGTCTGAAGCATCACAATACACTGAGAATCCTTCGGTTCCATCTGGAAGCGTGAGAATAGGAGCCGTCATCAAGCCTTGCTTCAACCTCTCAAAAGAATCCTGGCACTCTGCTGTCCAAGCAAACTGCACATTATTGCGGGTCAACTGGGTCAATGGCGCTGAAATTCGAGCAAAGTCTGAAATAAATCGTCGGTAGTAGCCGGCCAAGCCAAGAAAACAGTAAATTTCTGCCAATGTGCTAGGTACCGGCCACGTTTCAATGGCCATGATCTTCTGGGGATCCACTTCAATTCCTTCTCGGGTGATGATATGACCCAAGTACGAAATACGATCGGGCCAGAACTCGTATTTACTGAACTTGGCATACAATTGGTGCTCTCTGAGAATCTGAAGAACCACATGGAGATGCTGCTCATGCTCCGCCTCACTCTTGCTATAGACTAGGACGTCGTCTAGGAACACAATCACGAACTGATCCAAATAAGGCATAAAGATACGATTCATGAGGTCCATGAATACTGCCGGCACATTGGTTGCTTCAAATGGCATCACAAGGAACTCCCAATGCCCATATCTCGATCTAAAAGCTGTCTTCGGGATGTCCTGCTCTCTGACTCTGATCTGATAGTATCCTGACCGCAAGTCGATCTTCGAGAATACTGCTGCCCCCTTGAGTTGATCAAACAAGTCATCTATCCTCGGGAGAGGGTATCTGTTCTTGATTGTCACTAAGTTCAAGGTATGATAATCTACACATAATCTGGATGTACCATCTTTCTTTTTCACAAGAAGCATCGGGGATCCCCAAGGCGATCCACTAGCACGAATGAATCCCTTGGTTCTGAGTTCTTCAATCATCTTGTACAATATCTCTAGCTCTGACGGTGCCATCTTGTAGACTCTCTCTGATACTGGAGCTGTTCTGGGAATCAAGTCGATGGTAAACTCGATCTCTCGCTCTGGCGGCATCCCTGGAAGCTCTTCTGGGAAAACATCTGGAAACTCTTCGACTATACGAGGTAACTGTAATACTGCTACTGCCATCCGCAACACTGGAGGAGAAGGTTCAACTTCGCCTCGGGAGAAGGAAAACTCCGGCTCGCCTGGAATGCTAAAAATAACCCAGCCAATGTGGCAATCTATCCTAGCATACTGGTCCCTCAACCAATCCATCCCTAAAACCATATCATAATCGGCCATCGGGAACTCTATCAATCTAGCGGGGAATTCTCTACTGCTAACTATGATCCGACACGAGGAAAACACTCTATCTACTCCTACAAGTCCATTACCAGTAAGTATATTGAGCCTTACTGATAATGACTCGGGCTCCAGTCCTACCCGTGTCGCGAATCGTGCAGACATAAATAAATGCGATGCACCAGAGTCAAATAATACTGAAGCTGGAAAGGTGTTGACGAGAATAGTACCTGCCACTACCTCTCCTGGTACTAATCCTTCTTCTCCCATGGTCAAGGCCAGCACTTGACCATGTCCTCTGGGTGCGGGTCCCCACTGCTGAAAATTCCTCTGTCTGCTCTGGATCAGGGCTTGGGATTGGGTATACTGCTGTGGTCTCTGCTGCTGGAATGCCTGGGCCTGCATCGGCAATGGCCTCGGGAACGGGTACTGCAGCTGCTGCTGCTGCTGGACTGGTGCTGGTCCTCTAACTGAAGGACTAGAGAAGGCCAATGAACTCCCCCTGTTCGGGCAGTTCCCAACCCTGTGGTCCGGGGCACCATAAACCAAGCACAAACCCTGTGCTCTGCGACACTCTGTTACCACATACCATGGCTTCCCGCAGTGTGAACATCCTACTGCGGAAGACTACTTCTACTTCTGCTGCTGAGGGTACGTCGGGGTGGAATGCTGAACCGACGTCACTGAGGCCGCCCGCCTCGAAGCTCTAATGGTCAAAGCCCTGGCTGCCGGGGCTGGTGCTGATGACTGATTCATCTGGCCGTGAGATTACTTTCGACCTCCGGTCATATCCACGATCCTTTGGGAGGTATACTCATGCCTCCGGGCTGCTCTCAATACTGCATCAAAAGTCTGATGCTCAAACTGCTCCACCGCCAATAAAATCTCTAGGTGGAGCCCCTGCTGGAACCGATGGGCTCTATCGAACTCGATCGCCACCAAGGTGGGAGCAAACCGACTAAGCCTGGAGAACTCGGCCTTATATCCATCGACCATCCTGCCCATCTGCTTCAGATTGGTAAACCTCATCTGTAGATCGTACCGAGCTACAGCATCGAAGTACTTTGTCTGGAATCTTTCCCTGAATACTGTCCTGGCAATAGGGGCCACTAATCCAACGGCCTGCACCGTCCACCAGCTGCGGGCAAGATCCAATAACTGCAGGCGCACCACAGCCACCTTCTCGTTCTCTGGAGTCCTGGCTGCTTCTAGAATCACCTCTGTATCCTAAAGCCATGCATCTGCAGCGATCGCATCTTCACTGCCGTCGAAGAAGGGAGGGTTCAAGCGCTTGAAGCTGTTGGTCGCGCAATTACCCTGATGACCTCCTCTGGTCAAAGCGTCTGCCACCGCCTGGTGCAAGGCATCTCCTCGACGATCCTGGAAGGCTAATAGTGACCTGATGAGACCCACCAAAGTGCCATCATCAGGCTCTGCAGGCTGGACGGGTGGTTCTCCTCCGGTAGGCACGACTCTGGAGGCTACTCCGGAATGCTGGGTTTGATCTCCAGGTTGCTGCTGGTCTACGGGAGGTGCTCTGCCTTGCTGATCGGCAGGTCCAGGAACAATGCCGCTGAAGAAGACGACATAGGAAACAATAAGGAAGGACCAGGATAGATCAAAGATGCAAGCATGTGACCAGGTCAAGAGTTCAGGGATTTAGAGGATACGAGCAGAGATCGAGGGCGAGTGTCGATTGAGACATCTATTTGGTAAACCCTCACATATTTTGATTTACAAGACCTGTATGGGCCACCACTAAAACCATGTAACACCCTAGAACCAGAATACTGGAGAGCGGGGGCGTACATAGCCAGCTACGTATATTAAAGTGCAACCTACCTCGCTATACGATCACGGCTGTCTAGATACATAAGGGTTTAACTACAAGCCAACAGTCTCATATGGTCATGAACAAGCCTATTATCTCAATATCAAGCAAGCAATAATAGTTACAAGATGTCAGAGCACCAAAAATATAATAGCAAGGCATCCCATACATTACATATTAGATGATCATGAAGCTAGTCGTACAAAATGTCAAGACTAGCAAGAGTTCAGTCATACATGATCAACCCTAGGATCTATCAATCATGTTACAGCCCGTAGGCAGACAGTAAATAAAGGTGCAATACGAGCTAACACATGCTCGCCGGCTAAACGCCTCAAAAGAATAATTTTTACAATAAAGTGGGAGGACAAAAAGAAACCCACTCGTTGCCAGGGTTACGCCTGGTGGCCACCATCTGGCTAGAAGACAGGTGGATCCTCTGGTGCTGTTCCGATATCTGGCCACATAAAACCAGCTGGGTCAGACTCCAGAAAGGGCAAGTGCCACAAAGGAGGCTTCACTTTGGAACTAAAACCAGCATATCACAATAGAATATTGAAGATAAATAATAAATAAAGAACAGATAATAATAGAGATAACCACAGTAAACTGAGTACGAAAAAACCATTCAAGTAGCCAGGTCACAACCCTTAAACCAAACAAGGACCGGGGTTGCAGCCCTTCACCTGAATAGAAACCCGTCTCAAATACTATTGGTACAGTGAAGACAATAAACGAAGAGAGGACACAGAACTACTCCGGGAGTCAGGTTACAACCCTTAAACCAAACAAGGACCGGGGTTGTAATCCTTCGCTTGAACAGAACTGGACCCCTGATCTTTATTGCTAAGGCCAGTATAAATAATTATGGTATTAAGGTAAGGTAAAACATGACGAACATGGCATGGAGTTGAAATAAGACAATAAACGAAGAGAGGACACAGAACTGCTCCGAGAGCCAGGTTACAACCCTTAAACCAAACAAGGACCGGGGTTGTAACCCTTCGCTTGAACAGAATTGGACCCCCGATCGTTATTGTTAAGGCAAGCATCAATAATCATGTCATGTCACAATCTTGCACAGGATCAGGATAAGACTAAGCTGGAATAAACTCCATCCAATCAATCACGGCCAATCAAGAGTACGGCTTGATACTTTTAACTAACTAGAATTATCACAGGCCTAGTTACTAGCAAGATGCAATAAGATTATCCCAACAGCCACAAGCCCTGCAGACCATCCGGTTATCCAGGTCGAATGTCCGTTTATGAAGAATGCAACACGGGACTGTGTGCTGGAAATGTGCCCTACTCGTCGGTAGGCTACAAGTCCACTTGAGCGCCCAGATAACGGGATTGCCTGTAGCTAAAAAATTTATTCATGACTACTGGATTATTCTAGTTGTTAGCCTTAGTTGAATTCAGTAGGTACCCTTGACCGTGGTATTCAGGGGTCCCTGTCCTAGACATGATGTAAGACAAGACTGGTTTATTTATACAAGCACAATCGTCCACGATATCAAGAGGAGGATTACTAGCATGTCGAGATAGCCGTCGCAACGGCGTTCCAGATTACATGTCATGTTTACTTGTCAAGAGTGTGCCATGACGGGCCACTATCATGTGCTATCCTTACATTATAATAAATGAGAAAACTTGCATAAAATAGCTAATAACATGCTCTTGAAGCCAAGGAAAAGATCTACCACTTTCATGTTGGGAGTTGGGAGAAATTTTGGCCACAAATCGGCCAAATAGGTCATAAAATAGCCAAAAACTGCCAAAATATGCACTATTTTTCGATGGCAGCGAAGATGCTATCGCTGCTGATGCGTGGCTTCAGGACACAGAGGTGATATTGGAGGCAGCGAAGACCCCAGAAGATGAAAAGGTGGCCATGGTGCGCCTGCAGTTATTGGATCTAGCCCGCAGCTGGTGGACGGCTCAGGCCGTTGGACTAACGGCGCCTATTGCCTGGGCAGTATTCCGTGAGAGGTTCCGGACTAAGTACTTCGATGCTGTAGCTCGGTACGATCTACAGACCAAGTTCACCAATTTAAAGCAGATGGACAGGACGGACGATGGGTATGCAGCCGACTTTTTCAGGCTTAGTCGGTTTGCTCCCACCTTGGTGGCGACCGAGTTCGATAGAGCCCAGCGGTTTCAGCAGGGACTCCACCTAGAGATTTTGCTGGCGGTGGAGCAGTTTGAGCATCAGACTTTTGATGCGGTATTGAGGGCAGCTAGGAGGCATGAGTATACCTCCCAGAGGATTGTGGACAGGACCGGAGGTCGAAAATGATCTTACGGCCAGATGAATCAGTCGTCAGCCCCAGCCCCGGCAGCTAGGGCTTTGACCATTGGAGCTCTGGGAAGGACAGCTTCAGTTACGTCGGTTCAACATTCAACCCCGACGTATCCTCAGCAGCAGAAGCAGAAGCAGTCTTCCCCCATGGGCTACTCTTATTGTGGGAAGCCTGGGCATGTTATTTCAGAATGTCGTAAGGCTCGAGGATTGTGTTTGCTTTGTGGAGCGCCGGACTACAAGGTAGGGTCCTGCCCGTTCAGGACTGACTCATCACCAGCCAGGACCAGTTCATCCGTTAGGGGACCAGCCCCAGTACCAGTCCAGCAGCAGTTTCCATCCCCGAGGTCGTTGCCGACGTAGACCCAGGCATTTCAGCAGGAAAGGCCTCAGCAGTATGCCCAGGCGCAAGTTTAGAATAGGCAGAGAGGATTTCTGCAGAGAGGGCCGGCACCCAGAGGACATGGTCAAGTGTTGGCTTTAACCATGGCAGAAGAAGGAGTGGCGCCAGGTGAGGTAGTGGCAGGTACTATTCTCGTCAACACCTTTTTCGTTTCAGTGTTATTTGACTCTGGTGCATCGCATTCATTTATGTCTACACGATTCACGACACGGATAGGACTGGAGCCCGAGACCTTATCAGTAAGGCTCAATATACTTACTGGTAACGGTTTTGTTGGAGTAGATAGAGTGTTTTCCTCGTGTCGGATTGTGGTTAACGGTAGAGAGTTTCCCGCTAGGCTGATAGAATTCCCGATGGCCGATTATGATGTGGTCTTAGGGATGGATTGGTTGAGAGACCAGTATGCTAGGATAGTCTGCCATATTGGCAGAGTTATTTTTAGCATTCCAGGCGAGCCGGAGTTTTCTTTTTCTCGAGGCAAAGTTAAACCTTCTCCTCCAGTATTGCGGATGGCCGTAGCAGCAGTACAGCTACCCCGAATAGTCGAAGAATTTCTAGATATTTTCCCGAAAGAGCTTCCAGGGATGCCGCCAGAGCGAGAGATCGAGTTTACTATCGACTTGATCCCCGGGATAGCACCAGTGTCAAAGAGAGTCTACAGGATGGCGCCGTCAGAGTTGGAGGTATTGTACAAGATGATTGAAGAACTCAGAACCAAGGGATTTATTTGTGCTAGTGGATCGCCTTGGGGAGCCCCGATGCTTCTTGTGAAAAAGAAGGATGGTACGTCCAGATTATGTGTTGACTATCGTACCTTGAACTCAGTGACAATCAAGAACAGATATCCTCTCCCAAGGATAGATGACTTGTTTGATCAGCTCAGAGGAGCTGCAGTATTCTCGAAGATTGATTTTTGCTCAGGATACCACTAGATCAGAGTCAAAGAGCAGGACATCCCAAAGACGGCATTCAGATCTAGATATGGGCATTGGGAGTTCCTTGTTATGCCATTTGAAGCAACCAATGCATCGGCTGTATTCATGGACCTCATGAATCGCATCTTCATGCCTTATTTGGATCAGTTCGTGATCGTGTTCATAGATGATATCCTGGTCTACAGCAAGAGTGAAGCAGAGCATGAGCAGCATCTCAGAGTTGTTCTCCAGATTCTCCGAGAGCACCAGTTGTATGCCAAGTTTAGTAAATGCGAGTTCTGGCTCGATCGTATTTCGTAATTGGGTCATATCATCACCAGAGGGGGAGTAGAAGTGGATCCCCAGAAGATTGTGGCCATCGAAACATGGCCAGTGCCCAGCACAGTTGCATAAGTTTGCAGTTTTCTTGGATTGGCCGGCTACTACCAGAGATTTGTTTCGGACTTTGCTCGGATTTCGACGCCATTGACACAGTTGACCCGCAAGGAGGTGCAGTTTGCTTGGACAGCAGAATGTCAGGATTCTTTTGAGAAGCTGAAGCGAGGCTTGATGACGGCACCCATTCTCACCCTTCCAGATGGGACCGGAGGATTTTCAGTGTACTGTGATGCTTCAGGCAGAGGTTTAGGATGTGTTTTGATGCAGCATGGGAAGGTAATAGCTTATGCGTCACGGCAACTTCGTGATCATGAGAGGAATTACCCGACCTACGACTTGGAACTGGCAGCAGTAGTATTTGCACTCAAGCTTTGGAGACACTACTTGTATGGAGATAGGGTGAAGATTTTCACCGACCACAAGAGCCTGAAGTATGTGTTCACTCAGAAGTATCTTAACATGCGTCAGAGAAGATGGCTGGAGCTGCTTGTGGATTATGATGTCAACCTGCAGTATCATCCTGGGAAGGCCAACATTGTTACAGATGCATTGAGCAGGAGAGCCGGAGTTTATTTTCTGACAGCGCAACCAGAGTTGTTAGCAGATTTTCAGAAGATAGGTATAGAAGTTGTCCTTCCTACCAATGTGGCATTGATGGCCAGCATGCAAGTACAGTCCAGTATAGTTGAGAGGATCAAGATAGCTCAGTCCTCCGATTCTAAGCTTCAGCAGCTTAGAGCAGAATGTGAAGCAGGACGACGACCAGAATTGTGCATCTATGAAGACGGTACACTTCGACATAGTAAGCGTCTTTGTGTATCTAGTGGAGATATCAAACAAGAGATCATGGCGGAAGCTCACAGTTCTCAGTATTCGATTCATCCCGGTGGCACGAAGATGTACCGTGATATCCGTCAGCACTTTTGGTGGAATGGCATGAAGAGGGAGATAGCTCGATTTGTCTCTCGGTGTTTGGTTTGCCAACAAGTCAAGGCTGAACATCAGAGGCCAGCTGGACTTCTTCAGCCCTTGTCGATTCCAGAATGGAAGTGGGAACATATAACCATGGATTTCGTGACTGGATTACCTAGATCCCCGACAGTAGAGATACAATTTGGGTTATTGTTGACAGGCTCACGAAGGTGGCTCAGTTTCTTTCATTCAGAGTTGGTCAGTCGACAGCTCAGCTTGCAGAGATGTATCTCCGGCAGATTGTCAGATTCCACGGTGTACCAGTCAGTATCACCTCAGACCGAGATTCAAGATTTACATCGCACTTTTGGCGTAGCTTGCAAGAGAGTTTGGGAACTCACCTCCAGCTCAGCTCAGCTTATCACCCGCAGACAGACGGACAGTCGGAACGCACGATCTAGGCTCTTGAGGATATGTTGAGATCTTGTACACTCGACTTTGGTGATTCGTGGAAAGATCACCTGCACCTGGTGGAGTTCTCGTACAACAACAGTTTCCAAGCTAGTATCCAGATGGCACCGTTCGAGGCACTGTATGGAAGGAAGTGCAGATCCCCACTAGCATGGGACGATGTTGGAGAGAGGCAGATGCTTGGTCCAGAGATGATCACTCAGACAATTGAGGTGGTCAGGAGAGTCAGAGATTATCTTCGCGTTGCACAAGATCGTCAGCGCCATTGGGCCGATTCTTATCGGTGTCCCCTTGAATTTTCTGTCGACGACCATGTATTCCTGAGGATCTCGTCTAACCGTGGCGTCATTCGTTTCGACGTACGGGGAAAGCTTAGTCCTAGGTATATAGGGCCATTCGATATTCTGGAGCGAGTAGGAGATATGTCCTATCGTCTCGCTCTTCTGCCGTCTCTGAGTGAGGTGCATGACGTGTTCCATGTATCCCAACTACGACGGTATATCCCGGACCCGAGTCATATCCTGAATCATTCGGAATTGGTTGTTGGCACCAACCTTTCGTATGAGGAGAGGCCCGTATCTATATTGGACCAAAGAGAGAAGATACTCAAGAACAAGACTATCAAGTTAGTCCGTGTTGCTTGGGGTCATCACTCCTTGGTTGAATCAACGTGGGAGCGTGAGGATGATATCCGATAACGATATCCCGACCTGTTTGACTCGTGAGGTATAATATCTTTCTTATGTCTCATGTTTTCTATTCCTTGCTTGCACGAATAATTGCTTGATTGCTTGGCTAGTATAGCTTGTCTGTGAGTAGTATAGCTTGTCCTTGCATCTCTAGCCTCTTGATTAAATTCACTACACCAAAACAAGGTTTTCCTAACACTGAATATTTTCAAATACTAACAGTTTTTTACCGTTACCATTTTCTAACGCCAATAAACTGTTAGGATCTTAAAGAAACCGTTAGTATAAATACCAAAATATAAAGTTTAACATCTGTAACCCATAAAATTTATTCCTAACGGCTATAGGTGTTACGATTATGGCCGAAAACAAGAAAAAAAAGGGTACACGTGGGTTTCATGTGACAATTAAAAGTGTTATTGGCTGAGAATCCTCATTCTCCCCCGAGCCGGCCCTAGAATGGTTTCAACCCTCCTTCTCCATCTCCGTTTCTTCTCTTTCACAAAATATTTCATGGAACCCTAACCCTATCTCCAACTGCCATTCCCACAACACCAACCTCTCTGTATGTTGTGACACTCGTCCGAGTCGAGTCGACGGTCATCGGCACGACGGCTTCTCCGCAGCTTCTATGACCTCCCTCCACATTGATCGTCTTCTCCAGTGATGAGCTCCGGTCGTTGTCGATGATTGGCAGGGTAAGTTCTTCTCTTCTTCTTCTTCTTCGTTTGTATCTCGATCTATTATTGAACCTAATCTCGGTTATCACAGCCCTAATTTCCCTAGAGCACTGATGTACTCGACAAAAGGATCGCCACTAACCTATGAGTTCACTGATCATTCTCAGTAAGTAATTGTACCTCTTCTCCTTAATTCCTGATCTTTTTTTCAATTTTTTTTATAAAACCAGAGATTAAAATGATTCACTATAATCTTTTTCTTTGTTTTTTCGTCATGTGCTCGACGAAATGCCACAGAGAAGGATCCTTGGTTCGAATTGAACGAACGTCGGTCTAATAGCTCGAGACAACGTGGCATATCATTCGACTGCCCATACCTTTAAAGCCTGCCCATAGGTATTCTAAAATGTATCTCTAGTCGATTAACATTAATTCAGACTTCTGTTTCGTGTTAATGTGCTTTTCTTCCTCAGTCAACTTATATAATCCACAATTGCCATTCTCATGTTGGCTATTTATTTTAGAGTCTTGTTTCTAGTGTGTTTAATGTGCTTTTCTACCTCAGGAGGAGGAAAGTACTTGTTTCTTTGAACTCGGTGCTAATAAGACTGCCCAATAATTCATAGTAAGCCTTCTCCTACTTTATGTTAGTTATATATATATATATATATATATATATATATATATATATATATATATATATATATATATATATATATATATATATATATATGTTGAAGGTATTTAAGCTGCTAGGCTTGCTTGAATCTTCAAGTGGCAAAAAGTTAGTTTCTTCTGTTATAATGCCAATATCCCAATATCATATCATGCGATCGACCCTTGTTAATATTACACCCAAGATTAACCTTGGAGGCTGGTTTATTTAGTAAGGGTGACGGTCAAGCGGTAAATTTTGTTGCCACTTTTACTATTCTGAACAAACAAAGCCCAATTCTTGAAGGGGGATCAGGGAAGGGAATAATGGTTCTATGTTCTACGTCAATAGGATCAAGTTAACTTCAAGCTGATATATTGTATTATTCCTGGAGGTATTGCAAATTCAGTACGGTTTTTGGGGTCTATATGCACTTGTAATTTGGAATCTTGATAGTAGATATGATTTCAAGGTATCGATGCTCGGAAAAAAGTGTTTTGAATATTTATCATCTATTATTGTACCATTTCCAGTTAACTTTGGTTGCATCTGTAATGCAGCTTTCATCTGTAGGACCAGAAGTTCCATATGTTATACTTGTATATCAGGCAGAAGAATTTTGTGATCTTGTTATTAGTGAGTCTCTCATTGATAATGTTCGTAGAGTTCAAAGTCGGTATCCATCATTTACAGTTTGCTACATCACTAACAAACTAATGGGTTACATCAATAAATGGTAAGCCTAAGCACACGCTTGCCCAATTCTGTACTTTACATATCTTTTTATTGTCATTGTTATGCCTTGTATTATTATCATCATCTATTCATCTCAAATTATTGTTTATAGTTTTGACTACACATCTGTGAGATTTCACACATCAGGTTAGGTTGCATTTGCAAGAAAATAAGGAGAGAGAAAAAAAAACTTTATCCACAGATTTCTCTTATGTTATTGCTGTTATTCACAACTGCTGCATTGTAATATTCTGAAATCTTTTGTCAGTTCAACTTTATTTTGAGGAATACATTTCTTCGATGCGTGCTTGTTGTTCACTTACACTGCACATCATAAAATTCTTAGCCTTTGGTCAGTGGTACTTCATTCTAAGGAATACACGTGTACTTACATGCCTTCACACCCGCCCACGGTTCAAGTTACTAATTTCTTCTTTATTTGGTTCCCATTCTCCTCTCTTGTTTTTCCCCAGGACTGGATGCATTCTGCTATCTGTTAGGCATGATGAGTTTCATGACGAGATTTTGGATACATTAAATTTTGTGGTCAATCGGTCATATTTTACTGTTGAGATACTAAGGAGTGTCACAGATTTTCTATCCTTTGCAAAGTCGATAGATGTAGAAGAGGTTTATCTTCCCTCAGATGTTCAGAATAAAATTGACAAGTTGAATGAAGACGAATACTGCAGCTAGTGTTGGTAACACACTTTTGGTGTCATGTTTTGCATATTCACTCTTATATATGCAGTGTGTGTTGCACAAAACTGGTGGTGTATGGTATACAGTGCTACAATATTCAAATATGCATTTGACTATAACCATATGATATATACTGGTAGCTGGTGATTCTTCTTTTGCACTGTATATTTCTACATTGCTTATGGTAACATGCAATTTAGCTTACTATTACTGACATAATTTCAGTAAATTAGCAGCTTAGGTGAATTTTATCCATGTTGCCTCAAATGAGGAATACTGTTGGTCATGTCATGGGGGCATGTGCAACTACTTTTGACCCATTATCATGCGATTATTCTAAAAGGTGTGGTTTCTTTGTTTTGGGTTCTGAACTTAGTTTTGATTTCTTATGTTGGTATTATTTTACAGCCTTCCAAAGTATGAATTCACCCATTTCCAAACAAAGAAGAAGCGCCAACAGCATGCAATTACCTTGGGATATGGCAAAACAACAGAAAGCAGAGATTGCAGCACTTACAGCCTCCCTCCCACAAGCCAGCCCCATCCTCGATTCTGACATGGACCAAACCAGCCAAAGCATAATCCCCAACTACATATGATAAGGGCTTGATATGCTAGTACCAGTGTAGGAAAAGAAAGTTCATGTAATTATGATTAGATTGGAACATCTAGTATATTCTTTTTTTTTTGTTCTGTTTTACTTCAAAACTGAAATATTTGGTCAAGTTTTCACAAATGTAAGTATAAAATTTGTTTATTATATATTGTTCTGAGTTATTCTAACTACTATCAATCTTTAGCCAAATAGGGTATCATATGTGATCTTGCTTCAAAATTGAAATATTTGATCTTGCTTGTTTGGTGAATTGAACTAGTGAGTGTTCTTGAAGAAATTGTATTTCTTAGAATGAATATTGTTGATAATTGTGACCTGAAAGCTCAGGCTCAATAGAGCCACCAATTTCTTTTTAATTTTTATAATATATTTGTAACGATAAATCACTGTTGGTAGAATTATGGGTTACCAACGGTTATAAGCATTAGGAACAAAAATTTTATAACGGTAAAAAACGTTGGAATAAGATATTCCTAACGGAAAAATTCTGTTAGGAATGAAAAATCACTAACGCTAAAAAACCGTTAGGAAAGAAAAATTTCTAACGGTAAAAAACCGTTAGGAAAAGCATTAGGAAAATTTCCCACGCCAAAGAAACAACTGTAAAAAAACCGTTAGGAATTTTTTTCCTAACGCTTATAGTCGTTAGGAAATGACTGTTGTGGTATAGTGATTCCGAAGACGGAATTCTTTTAAGGTGGGTAGAGTTGTAAAGACCATTGTTCGTATTACGTATTTTGGTATACATATATGTATTTAGACCCGTATTGCATGTCTCCATGCTTGATTTATTTTGGCATTTCATTGATTGGTTTATCTTGGTTCGGTTCGGTTTGTTTGGCTTGGTTCGGTTTTGTTGTGAACCCACCCCACCTACCACCACCCTCTTCATTTGTATCCCACCAAACATTTCTCTCTCCTCATTAACTCTTCTTCTTCCCTACCATTACTTCTCCACCAACCTGAGAGAGTGGAAGGTTTAGGCAAGTGCACCTTGCTTCATGGAGGAAGTCCATTTTTATTGTTCCATTGTCTTCCTCATGTGTTTCTAATCCACTTTAGTACTTAGCATTTTTCATTTCCATGGTTAAATTCTTATAAATCTAGCTTTGTAGTATTTTCGTTTTCCAGGAGTTTTGATCTATCAAACCTGCATATTTTTGCTATTTGATGGTTCCATGTTGTAGAAAATTTTATTTTATCCAAATTTGACCTATGAAAGTCTGGATTTGGGTTCCTATTGTTGTTTGGAGGAGCATGGAGGCCATGGTATTTTTCATGGACATGTTTTCTGTGGGAGCCATTATTTGCACTCTGAGCCACATGAGCATTTTTTTGCTCTGAGCCGCATGAGCATTAATTCATTGCTGGCCGCATAAGGCCATAGCAATTAGCTGGCCGCATGGGCCATTAGAAATTACTCAGCCGCATATGGCCATTAGCAATTGCATGCATTTTACATGCAACCTGTTTTGGCCACGTAGGCTACTATTAATTAATTAGCATTAAACATTTGCATGCATTTGCATTAGCATTAAATATTTAGTTGGACGCATGGCAACTGTTCATTTGTGGCCGTATGGCCACTATTTAATAATTGTGGTCGCATGGCCTTAGCATTAATTGTAGCCACATGCACAATTAATATTTAATTCCTAAACGTATGCTGGTGCCATATAAATTTATGTATGTTCCCTGACATGATGGTGACCCGTTGTGGTGCACTTTTTGACATGATATGATAGTGGCCCGACGTGGCGCACTCCTGACAGTGAACATGACATGATATATATCTCGAAGGCTGTTGCGACGGCTAGCATGTCATGACAAGATTGAATGGCCTGGACACCGTGGATGATTGTGTTTGTACAACTGAAACGGTAATGTTTGCATCATGTCTAGGACAGGGATCCCTGAGTTCCACGGTCAGGGGCACCTACCGTAAAATAACTAAGGCTAATAACTAGAATAATTCAGTAGTCATGAGAGATTTCTCCAGTTACAGGCGATCTCGTTATCTCGGCCACCATTGTGGACTTACAGCCTGCCGACGAGTAGGCGCAAGTCTAGGTTCACTGATATATGGAAAAGAACGAGGCACTGCTTAATGAACCCAATTTGCCTGGATAACCTGGATTAGCTGCAGGGCTTGTGGCTGGAGGAACAGCTCACTGCATGTTTATGATAACCCTAGTTAGCTAATGTAGAAAGCCGTAGTCACTGATTGGCCGGAAGCGATTGTATGGTGTAGTTTCAGTGCTCGATTATTGCAAGCTTGATCGCATGATTGTCACTTTTAACAATAAAGATCAGAGGCTAAGTTCTGTTCAGGCGATGGGTTACAACCCCGGTCCTTATTTGGTTTAAGGGTTGTAACCTGGCTCCCGGAGCAGTTCTGAGTCCTCTCTTCGTTTATTGTCTTATTGCACCCCATGTCATGCTTGTTATATTTTACCTTACCAACAAGATTGGAGACGGAGTTCTATTCGGGTGAAGGGTTACAACCCCGGTCCTTGTTTGGTTTAAGGGTTGTGACCTGGTTACTTGAATGGTTCCCTCGTACTCCATTATGACTGTTGTTATTCTTTATTACCAAGCTCTTTTGTAACTGCCTTTAATATTTATTTCTGATATGCTGGTTTTAGTTCTTAAGTGAAGCCTCCTTTGTGGCGCTTGCTCTTTCTGGAATCTGACCCAGCTGGTTTTGTGTAGCTAGATTTTGGAGCAGCTTCAGAGGATCTACCGACTTTCCAGCCCGATGGTGACCACCAGGCGTAACCAGGGCAACGAGTGGATTTATTTTTGGCTCTCCCACTCTATTGTAAAATTCTTATTTTGAGGCGTTTAGCCGGCGAGCACCTGTTAGCTCGTATTGCATACCTTATTACTGTCTGCCTACGGGCTGTAACATGATTGACAGATCCTAGGGTTGATCATGTATAACTAAACTCTTGCTAGTCATCACAGTTTGTAACGACTAGCTTCATGATCAGCTAAATATGTAATGTTTGGGACGCCTCACTATTGTATGTTTGGTGATCTTACATCTTGTAACTTTACTTGCTTACTTGAGATTGAGACAATTAGGCTCGTTATTGACCATAGAAGACTGATGGATTGTAGTTAAACCCTCATATATCTAGACAGCCGTGACCGTATAGTGAGGTGGAATCCATTTCATTATACGTAGCTGGCTATGTATGCCCCCGCTCTCTGGTATTCTGGTTCTGGGGCGTTATATGATTTAAGTGGTGGCCCATGCAGGTCTTGTAAATCAAGATATGTGAGGGTTTGCCGAATAGATGTCTCAATCAGCACTCGCCCTTGATCTCTGCCCGTATCTTCTCATCCCTGAGGTTTCCGACCTGATCACATGCTTGTATCGTTGATCTGTCTTGGTCCTTCCTTATTGTTCCCTATGTCGTCTTCTTCAGCGATATTGTTCCTGGTCCTACCGATCAGCAAGGCGAAGCACCTTCCGTGGAGCAGCAGCAACCAGAAGATCAGGCCCAGCACTCAGGAGCAGCCTTCCGGGTAATGCCTCACAGAGATCCAGAACCACCGGTACAGCCAGCCCAGCCCGCAGGACAGGATGATGGAGCCTTGGTGGGACTTATCAGGGAGTTGCTTGCATCGCAGGATCGTCGAGGAGATGCCTTGCATCAGGCAGTGGCAGATGCTCTGGGAAGAGGTGGACATCATGGAAACAGTGCAGCGAACAGTTTCAAGCGCCTGAACCCTCCATTCTTCGATGGCAGCGAAGATGCTATCGCTGCTGATGCGTGGCTTCAGGACACAGAGGTGATATTGGAGGCAGCGAAGACCCCAGAAGATGAAAAGGTGGCCGTGGTGCGCCTGCAGTTATTGGATCTAGCCCGCAGCTGGTGGACGGCTCGGGCCGTTGGACTAGCGGCACCTATTGTCTGGGCAGTATTCCGTGAGAGGTTCCAGACTAAGTACTTCGATGTTGTAGATCGGTACGATCTACAGACCAAGTTCACAAATTTGAAGCAGATAGGCAGGACGGTCGATGGGTATGCGGCCGAGTTTTCCAGGCTTAGTCGGTTTGCTCCCACCTTGGTGGCGACCGAATTCGATAGAGCCCAGCGGTTTCAGCAGGGACTCTACCTAGAGAATTTGCTGGCGGTTCCAACAAATATGAACTCAATCAATTACAAGAAGATGCCATCTTAACGTAGAAATCTGTTGGAGATGATAGTACACGGAGTAGAATTAAAAGATTTGGAACATAAATTAAGGTTGCGTTTGGTTCATTGTAATGTAATCATAATCGTAATGGAATTGGATTTGTAATATAATTGAGTTTGTAATGTAATAAAATTACAATTACATTACTATGTTTGGTTGAAACATGTAACAAACCATGTAATGTAATGTCAATTGCATTCATATGTTTGGTTTACCATGTAATGTAATTAAGTTTCTAATTTAATATTTTTTTAAATACAACATAAAATTTAAAAAGTGGATCACTAAAATTTTTAAAAAATTTAAAAAGAAAAAATTTAAAAATAAATAATAAATAAGGGGAAATGGTTTGTTTTCTGATTTAAAAAAAGACCAAAAACGACAAAAAACGACAAAAAATAAAAAATACAGAAAATGACAAACGAACAAAACGGAAGGAAAAAAAACCAAAAATGAAAAAAGCGATAAAAAAATGACAAAAAAATCAAAAATGTGAAAACCATAAAAATTGACCAATAATGATAAAAAAATGACTAAAAATAAAAAAATTGACAAAAAACAACAATAAATGAAAAAAAAAGACGAAAAACGACCAAAAACAAAAAAAAGGAAAAAAAATGACCAAAAACGACACAAAAAAGGAAAAAAAAATACAAAAAACGATAAAAAAGCAAAAAGAATAAAAAACGATAAACAGGAACAGAAATGACAAAAAACGAAAATACGAAAAAAAAAGACCAAAAACAAGAGGGAATTAAAACGAGCAAAAAACGACAAAAAGATTAAAAAATTTGCAAAAAAATCCAAAAACGACAAAAACAACAAACAAAAAGAAAAAACGAGCATAAACGACAAAAAAAAGTAAAAAAAAAAGACCCAAAAAAAGCAAAAAAAGGAAAGGAAAAAAAGCGAAAAAAAAAACGTGCAAAATCGACCGAAAACGATAAAAGACGATAAGAATGTGAAAAATGGTCAAAAATGTACAAGATCGACAAAAATTGATAAATAACATGCAGAAATGGCAAAAAATGTGCAAAATCGACAAAAAAAGAAAAAAACGTAAAAAAATTGACTATAAACGATAAAAAAAACGTGCAAAAAGGCAAAAGACATGCAAATAAAGCAAAACCAATAAAAAAAGTGCAAAATCGACAAAAAATGTACAAAATCGACAAAAAAATTTAAAAGTACAAAAGCGACAAAAATTGGCCAAGAATGTGCAAAAACGACCAAAAAAAATCGAAAAAAAGCCCAAAACGATCAAAAACGATAAAAAATAAACAAAAACGAACAAAAAATGACAAAAAACAAACACAAAATCGAAAAAAAAGATTTAAAAAGTGCAAAAGCGACAAAAAAATGGCCAAGAATGTGCAAAAACGACCAAAAATTGAAAAAAGGTCCAAAACGAGCAAAAAAGACAAAAAATAAACAAAAATGACAAAAAACAAACACAAAATCGACAAAAAAGATTTTAAAAGAGCAAAAGCGACAAAAAAATGGCCAAGAATGTGCAAAAACGACCAAAAATAGAAAAAAAAAATAAAAAAAAAAGAGGCCCAAATATGAATCATGTTTGGACATTGCTCTGTGGTTAATGTGCAAAAACGACCAAAAAATCGAAAAAAAAAAGTCCAAAACGATCAAAAACGATAAAAAATAAACAAAAACGAACAAAAAATGACAAAAAAACAAACACAAAATCGACAAAAAAGATTTTAAAAGTGCAAAAGCGACAAAAAATGGCCAAGAATGTGCAAAAAACGACCAAAAATCGAAAAAAATGTCCAAAACGAGCAAAAACGACAAAAAATAAACAAAAATGACAAAAAACAAACACGAAATCGACAAAAAAGATTTAAAAAGAGCAAAAGCGACAAAAAAAAATGGCCAAGAATGTGCAAAAACGACCAAAAATAGAAAAAAAAAATCTATATTCATATCTATATTCGGTGGTTTATCGACAATAGATTGGGTATAGAACTAACATATTTCCGTAGAATAAGATTTGATTCATAGAGAACAAATGTAATGAAATTAGTATGAACACAGCTCAAAGTATTCATTATTTATAATGTTCTTATACTATTCCCTAAGATTCTTTGCTTTTGTTACGGATGTAAGAGAGGGTTGAAACAAGGATCCAACTCTCCCAGTGTTATGTCTTCACGTCCTAGCCACTAAAGCTCGATAAAGGAGTCTGGTATAAAAGGAGTCTGGTATAAAATCTAGGTAGAAGCACATTTGTGACCAATGGCAGAGCTACTGGTTGGCTCACCTGGGCTGTATCCCAGATAAAAAAAAAATGGTTACCATATAGTATGTCCACTTAGCCCACCTAAGCATAGATGAACAAAAGGAAGTTCTCATTCTTCTTCTTTCACTCTGCAATCTAATTTCTCCATTTCAGTCGTCTCCGGATCGCCACTCCACTCCATCCCTACCCTCCATTCCAAACAAAATCCAACGGCTTCCTCTCTCTCTCTCTAGAACTTATGGAAGAAGAAGAAGAACCAGCTCGTCAAAGTACTATATAGTTTCAGCTTCGAAACCATTGATCACATCCTCCTCCAGCACCACATGGTTCCCCCACACTTTATCCCACCAATCATCGTCCCAACCACCACCACCATCATCATCCATTGTCAAATAAAAAAGAAATTCGGGGTGCTGCGTACATGTGTTTTAAGTTCAATCCGGGGTAAACTCAAATCATGGCTTCATCCTTGTTTTGTGACACTTTCCTTTTCCAAACATATTTCAAAAAGTGTAAGAATTTATATTTAAATAAATAAATAACATTTAGACAGTAAAATCTATATTAGTTTTGAGTTTAAGTCATGACATGTCCAATTAAAAGTTTTGGATCTTGAATTTTTTTATTTTGGTTTTTTTTTTTCCATTATATCATGAATAAGAGTAGAAGGACCACAACCAACACATGCTGGAAGGTAGGGTATAAGGAAGAAAAAAAAGAAAATCAAAAGTGAAAATTTAGGATCCAAATTTTTTAATTTGATATATCAGTACTTAAATTCTAAGCTAATATAATATTCAGAATCTAGATACTAATTAGCCCTTAATTAAATAAACATAAAATTTCATGTAGGGTTAGAAAATTACGTGTATTTACGTAGAAAATGATAAGTTCGAAAATTTTATAGAGAGAGATGGGACGTCATCTTAAATGGCGCCCACAGAAATTATCCTATCTCGCGCCACCTTAAATGTCGCTCAACATTTTTTGGGACTTAGTTTGATGGTGCCTATTTTTTTCTTTTAATACTCTGGCGCCATCTTAGATTGCGCCCAACGTGTTTCTGGGACTTGATGTCATCTTGGATGGTGCCTACTTTTTTAAGAAGTTGGGTAAAACCTATCTAATGTAATACTATTAATAATCAGACTGCACCTCCAGGTTAATAATCAGACTGCAATCAGTTATAAAAAGTTGGTTAAAATCTTCTTTGTAGGATATCTCATTTATTGCACCTCCATGTGAGCACAATATTCTTAGACTTTGATCCATATTGAAACAATGTAGGACTTCTAAACTAGAGAATTGGTGAATGGAGAAGAATTGGTGAATGGTTGTGAAGAAGAATGAAGAATTTGAAGTGAGAACGAAAGCTTCTCACATCTACCATTTATATAGGTTCACTCTCAAACGGATAGAAATATGGTCGCTGGCCAAAAAACGAACTTGGCCAAAAAATAAACATTTCCAGCCATCAATAAATAACTATTGGTACCTAAAAAAATGTAATAGCGCCAGAACCTAAAAATATGTTGGACGCCATCTAAGATGGGACCAAGTCTCATAAATAAGTTGGATGCCATCTAAGATGAATTCGCTCACTACATGAAATACACCTAATTTTTTAACCCTATATAAAATTTTCTGTTAAATAAAAGACAGAATGTGTTAGGCAGCTAATTAACAAGAACAGGATACTTCACCAATATCAAATTTATAGCGAAAAAAGGCGATGAATCCCGGTTGAGAGTGATAGTGTTGGGTTAATTTCACTTTCATCCCTTCTTTTTTTTGTATTTAACGATACTTTTAAAAAAAATGCCAATATGGTCTATGGAACATTATTGCTCTATAATTTGTATCCTGTGTAGCGGTCAAGAAGTAGGGGTCTGGCTATCTAGCACCTGTCCCAACCATGATGTAAACATGTCACCTAAAAGTTGTAGTGAGCCCGTTAAAACTAGTAACCCATCCACTCTTATCTTGTCTGGTTTGTAAAATTAAGAAATTAAAAAATAGCAGTTATTTATTTTCTGTATTTGAATGCAAAGTCTCGTTTGATTCGCAGAATCATAAAAAACAACTTTCAATAGAAAAAAAAACTAGGAAAGAAAATGGTTCTATTTGTTCTGTCCAAGTAAAATTTATTTTTCTCACCTTTAAGTATTCATTTTTTTTTTTCAATTTTTCAAACATTAGAAAACAAAAAAATTATGGAAATGAGTACTAAAGGAAATAGAATCCCAATGAAAGAGAAATATGAGTACGAATGGTTCCTCCACTCACTACATGAATTCATTTTTCAATCTTCAATTATTCATAAAATTTATTTTTTTTTAAAAATAAAAGTAAAGAATTATTTTTCTTTTAGCGAACCCAAGAAGTCCTCGAAGGTTGTCGTGTGGTGGTGAGTCCGACTAACTGAATAATTTCTGGTAATCCTGCTACAGAGTTTGCTGAATCATCTCACTGGTGTCAACATCCGACGGCGAAGGACGTTAATGCGACGTTTGGCTTTGTTACGCAACTTGTGAGCTACCAAATTAAGAAGTGATAATGAAATCAAAACCTACATCTTGATTGATTCAAGTATATGGTCCACCCCCTTCATTTCTGTCTCGCTCAAAAAAAAAATTAAAAAAATTAAAAAAAAACCGATGGCTTGGCACTCAACTGTGTACAGTGGCTCACACCAAACCAAACGATGGCTTGATTGATTCAAGTATATGGTCGGGGCATAAAGTTTTGTTCTAGACGAACACGAGTGCATTATCAAATTATTTATTACTCTGACATCCAAATGATGTAGTTGTTAGACTCTATCATTATAATTGTTGTTGTAGTTGAGTACTTAATTAATTTAAAGTTGGGGGAGGTCATGCGTATCTATCATAATTACTTGCTCTAATCCACATGACGTGCATGTATACCAAAGAAATTAATCAAGCTCTTTTTGGTTCATTGGGTACTTTGCAAACTTTCATTCCTCCATTATGGGTCTTGTTAACACGTGTCCTAAGAACACATAACATTTTTTTTTGCAATGTTCGACGTAACATACGAAACTTTTTTACGATACATTACATGCTTTGTGGGCCGGCCGTTCTCAATTTTTACACACACACACTCTTACCTTCCGCACGGTTTGATTATGAGACCGTCTGTTCGTCCAGTCAAAGAGATTATACTTCTCCCTGTTGAACACAAGAGTCAGCTGAATTAGGTAAAAACAATTAACTGATAGCCTTTTCTTTAAAAATTATTATCTATATTAGTAAATAATTAATATAATAATTTTTTGTTTTGAAAAAATGTTATCTGAACCTAATATATATAATTTTTGAATAATTGGTTGTTTATTGGAAAAATTTATGAAATGCCCAAAAAACGAAAAAGTTTTATGAAAAACTCACCGCAAAATAACATTTCATCGCGTGCCCAGAATTAGCAAAAAATATATAAAGAGGGTTCCGAATGACCTTTTTGCCCTTCCTTCTAATTTATTAAAAACACCCACGAAACTACTCTTAAAAAAACGTTTCGATACTTCATCTTCTTCCATAGCTGTCCACTTTCGAATCTAGGTTTTCTCCTCAAAAATCTTCAAAAATTCGTCGGAAAATTTCGGAAAGACCGAGACAAACGGCAAAAAGCGCTAAAACGGAGGTCCAAACATCATTTTTTTGCGATTCTAAAATTTTGGAAGGCCGTCTAACGAAAAATCGTTACTTTCAGGCTCCTCGAAAATACGCTCGTTTTGGGACAAACCGGACCTCGTTTCGACTTCCCAGTCAAAAGTTATCGCCCTTCAAAGTTTCAACTAACCATAAAATGCAGGAGAATGGTTATTCTCCGTGTTAGAATACGAAAAATGTTAATTTCGCATGAGGGTGGCCATTCTCCGTGTTAATAACACGGAGAATGTCATTCTCCGTCTTAATTTACACGGAGAATAGTCATTCTCTGTGTTAGTAACACGGAGAATGGCATTCTCCGTCTTAATTTACACGGAGAATGGCCATTCTCCGTGCTAAATTACACGGAGAATGGTCATTCTCCGTCTTAATTTACACGGAGAATGGCCATTCTTCGTGTAATTTAGCACGGAGAATGGTCATTACAGTGTTAAAACGCAGGAGAATGACCATTCTCCGTTTTATTTAACACGGAGAATGTCATTCTCCGTGTTAATTTACACGGAGAATGACATTCTCCGTGTTAAATAAAACGGAGAATGGCCATTCTCCGTATAATTTAGCACGGAGAATGGTCATAACAGTGTTAAAACGCAGGAGAATGGCCATTCTCCGTATTAGAAACACGGAGAATGCCATTCTCCGTGTTAAATAAAACGGAGAATGATCATTACAGTGTTAAAACGCAGGAGAATGGCCACACGGAGAATGCCATTCTCCGTGTTAGAAACACGGAGAATGCCATTCTCCGTGTAAATTAACACGGATAATGTCATTCTCCGTGTTAAATAAAACGGAGAATGGCATTCTCCGTCTTAATTAAAACGGAGAATGACATTCTTTGTGTTAATTTACACGGAGAATGGTTATTCCCTAGTGTTAAAACGTAGGAGAATGACCATTCTCCGTGTAATTTAGTACGGAGAATGACATTCTCCGTTTCTAAATTACACGGAGAATGGCCATTCACCGTGCTAAATAACACGGAGAATGACATTCTCCGTGTTAAATGACACGGAGAATGGTCATTCAAATGTTAAAATACAGGAGAATGGCCATTCTCCGTGTTAGAAACACGGAAAATGCCATTCAACACGGAGAATGGCATTCTCCTTGTTAAAAATGCAGGAGAATGACTATTCTTCGTGTGATATCGACGGAGAACAGTTGACAGAAACCTAATTTTTTCATTTTTTTGTTTGTGGAAAGAAATTTGACATGAATAAAGATTCAAGAGTTTTCGTTCTTCTTTCAAAACGATGCTAACTCTTATGGAAAAGATGAAGAAGATCTGATCTCTCCATAATTGACCTAATTGTCGGAGAAGAAGAAGAAGAAGAAGAAGATGAGCGATGATCGGAGTTCGACTGAAAAAAAAAAAGCATGGTGAACTACGAACGATCTTTGCGATCTCTGCTGAAGATGAGAGCAATGGAATTCAGATCTCTCGTGAAGAAGAAGAAGAAGAAGAGAATCGCAATCCAGATCTGAGTTTGTGCGGAGGGGTAGTTATGGTATTAATTTTGTAAATACAGAGCATCTAAAGGAAATATTTGAATATTTGACGTGGAATTATATAATTCTGGACATTTCATAAAATCCATCCTGCGGGTGGGTTTTTCATACAACCCAACCCCGAAATTGGATTTCTCAGCAATTTCCAGTTGTTTATTTGACCTAAATAACACTTTTCAAAAAAAATTCTATTAATTGTTTATTAAATGTAGATAACAATTTCTAAAACAAAAAAATATTATTTAATTGTCCTTAACATGTGCCTTTAAGAGCTAATATTAACAACACCCTTTCATGATCCAGGTTGTTGATTCACTTTGGTAGAATAATTATTTTTTTACACTATAACCTTAAATATTTTATAATTTTAATAACGCATGCTTTACTAATTTATTGATAAAAAAATATAATAATAAAACAATTTCATATTTTTATCACTTTTCTTCCTCCATGGTACCCCAAATAAGGATTATTCATGATTGATTAACAGTTGAGGTATGTATCTTCAACTTCCTCCATTTTACCCTTGAAAAAATTAATTTCTAGGAGTTTTTTTAATTGCAAAACAATACATTAAAAAAAGTAAAGATGCAAAGTTTATAACTTCATATTTTTAAACAACATGCAATATATATATTTTATAGTCTAATTCTTTTAGTTCAAATTTAGTGATGTACAATACTTCTTATTTTTTTATCATAGAACCTAAAAACACACACACTTTGGGAAAGCGTGAAAGTAACATCATCTAAAGTTAACAACGATTTTTTTTAATGATTTTTAAAGTAATTTTACGTTTTTCTCTATCTAACAATTTTTTTTTGGTTGGCATGACATAAAATTATGGCTTCTCCTTTGCTTCGAAACCAAAGTAGTGAAGCATACTACTTATGCTGTGTTTGATTGAGCATTTTTTCATGAAAAATATTTCCATCACAAATTTTCTACCAATTGTAGTATTTAATAACGTATATTTTTTACGAAATTATTTTTCAAATGTCTATCATATTTCATATTTTCTTTCAGAATGGTAGAAAATAAAACTTGTCCACGCCATAGAAAAATATCAATTTCTATGAAAATAACTATTGTCCAAATATCAATTTCCATGAAAAAATAACGACAATCAAACACGCAAATTATCTCCGTGGATTTTTTTTTCATTAAATTATTTTCCTAGTAAAATAATTTTGTGGAATTAATTTATTCTCCACATATTTTCCAACTTGTAATCAAACCCACCCTTAGCTTTTCCTTTCTCAATACTACACCTGTCAAATGTGCTGGACTGGCCCAGCCCGATCCGAAAAATAATCCATGTATCGGTCCGATTAATTATGTACCCGGGCCGGTCCTGTGTATTTGGACGTGTCGGACCTCATATCTCGGCTCATAAAAGAGGTCCGACCTAATCCGACCCAAAGCCCATGCCCAGCCCGTCCCCGCTCGATATAGCTGCACATTATAATCTATGCCTTCAAATGTGTTGAAAAAAGTTGTGTATAGGAAGATGGGTATAGCATGTAGACACATCTTCTTGTAAGTTGTAGTATAGGACTATATTTTGTGTTTGATGAGCCAAACAATGGAAGAATGAGGTATGAATACTTTTATCATATAGTTCTCTTTCTTTTTATATCAACACTTAGCAATAGTGTTGTGTTGGTTTTCATTTCTTTAGACTTAACTCAATGTATCATTTGTCAACTTTGTAGAAGTGTCTCTCATGCTTGTAAGTTAGTTATTGATATTGATGTTACTTACTTCAGATTTTAAAGAAGAGTTTAGGTTCAAAAGTTGAAGATTTTATCTAAATAAAATATATCAAGGCCCAGTCATGCCCGGTACGGTCTGGTTCGAAGCCCACCGTACCGTGAGCCACGTGTCGGGCTGGTCTCATGTTTTCACTCTTTCGGTTCGGCCCAACCCGGTCCGCTATAGTGGACGGGCCTAAGAGGCCCGACCAAGTCTGGCCCAATGTAGTGCAAGGGCCTAAGAGATCTGGCCCAGACCCGACCTGGCCCACCAAAATTTGCGCCGACCAGGCCCACTTGTCAGCTATACTCAATGCTTAAGTTTTTCGAGCTCCAACTATTGTTCAATGACATAGGCCAAAGTCCATATGGACTAAATTATCCTCCAAGTTTTTACTAAACATAACAACCATAATAGGTTTCAATAAATTTTTGAGACATTTTGAGTCGCACCCCACTTTTTTTTAATCCAAATTCAAGTTGTACCCTACCCAATTACCATAATATAAGGTACCATCCACTTTTGACGGAAACCGTCTCCCAGTGACGATCAACTCCTTTTACAAACTTTTTTGACAAAATACCTCCTCCATTGTCCTATACCATGCACACTGCACGCGCCCCCGCCTGCCCCTCACAGCCGAGCACACGGCCCCTGCCGCACTCACACCCCCACCCCCGTTTCCTCGCGTGCCCCCGCAGCGCTACCCCACCGACTACGTCCTCCAGCCTTGCTCCTCAGCCGGTTGCCTCCTCCACGCGCGCTCCCTGCCGCGCCCCCCTCAGCGGCGACAACAGCGACGGCGGCGACGGTGGCAGCAAGGGCATCGACAGCAGCAGCATTGACAATATCAAGTGGCGGCAGCGGCTCTCCAGCGTGCGGCGGGGATAGAGGCAGCGGTGGCGCTTGTGGAAGGAGGAGGGCAACAACGATGGGAAAGGGGGCAGCGGGGGATACGCGGAGAACAAGAAGAAAGAGGAGGGTATTTTCGTCAAAGAAGTTCGGTCAAAGGAGTTGACTGTTGTTCATAAACGGTTTCCGTCAAAAGTGTAGAGTACCTTATATTATGGTAATTGGGTGGGGTACTCCTTGAATTTGGATTTTTAAAAAAAGTATGATGCGACTCAAATATTCTCTTAATTTTTTGGGCCCTATTTGACTTTCAAGAACCAAACATGTTAGTAGCTAGATGCATAGCAATATTTGATAACTCACATTACGCAAACACAGGGTTAGTTTGGATTTTAAAAAAAAATCTTATAGAAAAAGTGGGAGGGTAAACAATAGTTTAATTAAACTTCAAAACATAATATCTTCTACTATATAAAGAGACTTCAAAACGCGGCTCGAAAGTGAGCCTTCTAAGTCGTATGAATATCATCAACTATTTAACTAAATTTAAATAATAGTAATAAATACTACCTAAATACTCCACTAATTATTTAAAAAAATTGACTAAGTAATTAACTAAATATTATGAAATGTTTACAACTAAATAGTTTGACTTAAGTGGTTAGGATAGAAGGTATTTTTCTTGGTTGCTTGAGTTCAAATTCTCAATTTGATAATTTTTTGTATTAAATTTATATTTAAATTTTTTAACATTTTTTTTGCTCGTGCATTTGCATATGCACATTACTAGTTAATTATAAGATAAACTTAAGGTGAGTATTCGGCTTATTCGATTTCAACCAAATTGAAATAGTCAAAACTGAATAAACCGAATTTCTAAGAATCAAAAACTGAACTAAAATTAGTTAGCCATAACCGAAACAAATAATCGATTCAGTTTGTTCTATTAATAACTATTTTAATTATTTAATGGATCGGATCTAAACTCGAGATTATGATTATATTAATTAAAAATAATTTTTTTAAGCAGCTTGTTATATTTTAATGTTAGGTCAAAATTGTATAAGTTATTAAATTATCCAAGTTGGACTTTAAAACACGTCCATAAAGTTGGTATTTTAAATTATGCACAAAATATACACATTTTTAGTCATAAAATATGCATAAAATTGAGAGTAATTATAATTGTGTAAGTATTATTCGATGATGGATTGTCCTGAGTAATTTATCCTCTAAGCTGGACTAGCCCTAATCTTGAACTAGTCTTGAGTAAGAAGCGTAGTGTCCTTATAATTTGACTTTTTTTTTAATGATGTACAACTTCTATTCTTGGACTAGTCTTGAGTAAGAAGGGAAGTGCCTTTATAATTAGATTTTTTTAATGATGTCAACTTCTATTATGCTCTGACATATGACAAAGATTTTACAAAAATATTCATATAGGATAAAGGTCTTTCCCTAAATTCTAAAAAAGAGGAGAAGTTTGGACAAATTGCAAATGGGGTAAGGACACGCCAACTGACTTGGCGTGCACAGGCTGAATCGAAAAGAGAGAGGGGAAGCCAACTGAGTTGGCGCGCAGGTGTGGAGCGCCAACTCAGTTGGCACGCGCATGAGAGAGTAGCAAGGAGAGAGAGGGAGGAGATAGGAGAGACAAGAGAGAGGATGGGAGAGGGGACGCCAACTGAGTTGGCACGTACATTATTTTTCAAACTTTGCACTTTGTTTTCAAATCCTTCACGTACACGTACCCCAAGGCCTCGTTTGGTTCACGGATTTAAGGAATCAAGAAAGAAAAGTTGTTCCTTTCCTTTGTTTGGTAGCCACAAACTTAGGAATCAATTTTCTGACAATGGAGAAAATTGGTGGGAATATGGTTCCACTCAAGACCCATGGGATTGATTTTTCCTCCTCCTTTTCCAACATTTATTACAAAAGTTATGACAAAAGTAACCATGTGTCATTACTTATTTTACCATTAATGTTATTTTTTATAATATTATTTTTATTTTAAAAGGTAAGGATATTATTGAAACATTGTTATATTTTGCTTTTCTTTCCTATGTAGTTTTCTTATTTTTACCAAACAACAGAAAAAAAAAATGTGATAGAAATCCTAGGGGTGAGCATATAACGGTTGAAAACCGAAAACCGAACCGAACCGAACTGAAATATGACAAACGGTTCGGTTTTTCGGTTATCGGTTCGGTTTACGGTTTAAAATTTTAAAAATTTGAAATAACGGTTCGGTTTTCGGTTCTTCATCCGAAAAATCGAACCGAACCGAAAACCGATTTAGATTTAGTAATTTATCAAACTACCCACAATATACATATACTAATGTTTATTAATCCCTAACTGAGCGCACTCTCTTCTCCTATTCTATGTCGGTACTTCTTTGAGCACTCTCTCTATCTACCCTCAATCTATATATACTAATATCTTTCACTCTATGTAATATAACAATTCATAAATACAATAATGTCATATATTTTAAATTTTTTTTTTTTTATTTAAATAGGCTCATTTTGCTAAAAACTTGAAGGCCATGCACATTGGTCCATGAAACCGAACCGACCGAAAACCGAACCGAATTGGTTTTGTTCGGTTTTTATAAAAACGGTTTGGTTTTCGGTTTTGAGAAATACAGTTTACGGCTATTTCGGTTTTCACATATTCGATTCGGTTTGAACCGAACCGAACCGATGCTCACCCCTAAGAAATCCTACTTTCTTCTTCCCATAAAAAAATATAAGGGAATTCATTTCCTTTCCGTGAACCAAAAGAGGCCCAAAAGTATACGGTTCCCACTTCCCAGCCATTCGATTCCAATCTCAATCTCGGCCCTACACTGTTTTCCAAACCTTTCAAGTGTCATGTTCCACTATCAATGTAAATGAAGCACAAGTAACAAATTAAATGAAGCACAAGCAACGATGTGCTGATGCATAAATATATTAGATGAAGCACAAGTAATAATGTACTGATGCATAAATATACATGGGTATACTGATTGCTCGTACTTGCCTGTGCATTTCTGAGACCCCACTTCCTCACGCTTGGCTTAGAACATCTCCAATGCAACACGTGCGCCAACTCAGTTGGCGTTTCCTCTCCCGTTCTCTTTCTCCTTTCTTCTTTCTCTCTTCTCTTTTCTTTCTCATGCACGTGCCAACTGAGTTGACACCTCCACCCACGTTTCAACTCAGTTGGCTTCTCCTTTCAGTTGGCGTGTCTTTATCTCATTTACAATTCGTACAAATTTCTTACCATGAAAAATTTCTGAAGATTTGAATGTAAAAAAAAATTATGAATGTAGAAATCAATTTTGAATTTATTTTAAGGAAATATTATTTAATTTTTGTGTTCAATATTATTTTCAATCCAACTTGTGTGCAATCTATTAGATATTTTGTACCAAAACTGACTATTTATAGTGGGGCTGTTTGGATAGATGTAACTCTTTAAAAGTGTGAAAGTGGCACTTGCAGCAAGTTGAGTTTCCGTTGACTTGCGACAAGTGGCACTTTTCAAAATGTTGTTTGGATGGAGTAATTTTTGTCTGCTGCAAGTGAAAAAAAAATTGGTTTGGTGTTTGGATGGTTGTTGTAAGTGACAAAAAAGTAGTTCGGTTGTTTGATAGTTGAAAGTGGAAGTTTTTTGGAGATATGGTAAACATAGGTGTGCGTACCCCCCCCCCCCCCCACCAAACTACTATTATTCATTATTATTTATTTTGTATTAAGGAGGAAATCAAGAAGTTATTATTATTATTATTATTATTGTCACTCCCCGTTTCCAGAATGCGTATTTTTATACATGTACTACTCAAATGTATTTATTTAATATTTATCATGTATTGTTTTATATTTAAATCTCTTTAAATTCATGTTAATTAATTTTCTGCAATTAATTTTCTGTATTTTACTTTTTGCTTTTATTCTCTGCTTTAGCTTACTTTAGGTTTGGCCTAGGTTGATTTATTTTCGGGTTATGGTGGTTCATCATGAATCGAACCCACCTACCACCACCCCTTCCATTTAAAGCCCCCAAACTCTTTCTCTCTCTTCATTACTCTCCTTCACCATTACTCTTCTTCTTCTTTCTCATTACTCTCTCCACCTACCAAACCCATAGGCAAGTACATCTTGCTTCTTCATGAGGACCCATTTTTATGGTTCCATTCTCTTTCCCTCGTGATCCTAAGAGAGTTTAGAACTTGGCATTTTGTAGTTTGAAGTCTTATTTTTTGTAGATCTAGAAATTAGTTATTTTCAGATTATGGTGGTTTTGATCTATCAAACTTCTTTGTGTTTCAAGTTTTGATGGTTCCATGTTGTAGAGAATTTTATTCTACCCAATTTTGACCTTTGAAAAGTTGGATTTGGACTTATTTTGACCAAGTTATGGACTTTGAAGCTTTGGGTTCAAACCATGGAGTTCTTGCTGTTTTGGAGAAGACAGTGAGCAGTGTACTCGAGCTTTTTAGCTTGCGCCACTGAGCTGCGCGCGCTCTTTAGCGCAGCGCAGTCTGCCTCATACGCTGCCTTTTGGCGGCGTATGGTCTTGTATACGCTACCTTGATGAGGAGTCGTATGGACTTGCATACGTTATCTTGAAGAGGAAGCGTATGGAGTACATACGCTATCTTGATGAGGAGTCGTATGGACTTGCATACGCTGTCTTGAAGAGGAAGCGTATGGAGTACATACGCTACCTTGATGAGGAGTCGTATGGACTTGCATACGCTGTCTTGAAGAGGAAGCGTATGGAGTACATACGCTGCCTTGAAGAGGAGTCGTATGGAGTCCATACGCTAGCCTGACTTGAGCGTAGCTTGACCTGAGCGTAGCTTGACCTGAGCGTACGCTGACTTGAGCGTAGCCTGACCTGAGCGTACACTGATTTGAGCGTAGCCTGACCTGAGCGTACGCTGACTTGAGCGTAGCTTGACCTGAGCGTACGCTGACTTGAGCGTAGCTTGACCTGAGCGTACGCTGACTTGAGCGTAGGCTGACTTGAGCGTAGGCTGACATGAGCGTAGCCTGCTTACCCTGGATCTTCTATAGCCCTGTATATTGATATTTTATTAGATATTTAACGTCCATTTTATATCCTTACGCCTTTTGGCATAAAATTGATAAAATCATGATATGTTAATATTTCTGTTAAATATAGATTGTTACGTGGGATGTACCATGTGACGTGAATTGGGTTGTAGATACCCCGATTGACTGGAATTAAATCCTGAGAGTTGTAGACTCGACCCCACTGAATACTAGTTGACTTTCATGCCTTGTCACCATTGATAATGATTGTGATCTTGACTAATAATTGATCATGTGTTCCTAGTTGGAACTAAGAGACTGGCTAGTCTTCTTATTTGAATTGAATGAATGAGACACGTTCATATGAACTATGAACTATTGAAATCGACTGGCTAATCCCGAATATTGGCATACAGGCACATACAGGCTTCAATTCATTTATTATTTATTTATCTTACCAAAGAAGCATGTGCACTTTATGGTCAAGGCATGATTACTCCGTGGTTAGTTTTGATTGTTGCATTACGCTATGTAAGACCTACAACCTGACCGCACTGGTATCATTATAGAGTTGTGCATATCGTACCCCGTACGAAAGTACTCATTCTGAATGACCATGATCCACGGCATGGTACTTCACTCAACGTAGAGACTATTAAGCTAAATAAAATAATGATTGCATGGAGAGAATGGATTCCCGAGTTCTTACATGGCAGCCCTCTTGGGACTAGTAGTGCCCGACAGGCCGGTTGGTCCCCACAGATACTGCAAATCTGCTCACGGGCAGGGAACAGTATCTGGTTATATTATCTATTGAATATTGTATATTAATGACGGGCGTCCCGCTGGGACTCGTCTAATTCATGATTGGCGCAATTGATTGACTGGATAAACTAGCCATGCTTGCGCATAGTAAGAACTGAGAAATCCTCATTGCATAAAACCAGGATAACTTGGGACTCACAATAGCAATCCGTAGTAGCTGCCTGGCCGTTTAAATTGATTTGTTTGTGCACTGTACCTACTCTGTTACTTAACTGAGATGATCAGAATGTCAGGACATGACAGGCCAACTTCTGTCCTTGTTTGGTTGGGAGGTTGGTTCGAATTGTCGTGATGTTGTGTGAGTCTTAGTAGATAGCAGAGATTTATTATCATATTCTCTTATTACTGGCTTCATTCCTCATATCGTGCTCCCTTGCGGTACTTGCTATTAGAGGTCTAACCTCTCTGGTTTTGCATGGCCAGATTTAGAGCCAGTCCTCGAGGATCCAGCTTACTTCTACCTCCAAGATGGTCAACACTAGAGGGATGATCGCCGGAGGACTCGAGTGGGTTTCTTACCTCCCCGCTCGTTTTGTTATTTACTTTATACTTTGCCGTTTGGCACCGACATGTTAGTCGGATTGTCTTGTATTTACTTTTACATAATTGTAACTAAGTCAGGCTGCAGCTGATAACAATTGTGTATATTTTTGCTACATCAATCTGGCTATATTTTGTAAAGTCAGATATCAAGAACATTTTGACTGAGCGTTTGGGACGCCTTACTGCTTTATCTCACATGTTCTCTATTTCTGTTTCTTGTTTGAATGATTGAGACAATAGATGTGAAGTGACCATAGTGAGACTTTCATGTAGTATGCACCCCCTCGTCTTGTAGACAGCATTGATCGTATTATACGGTATTCATCTACCCGTAATACGTAGCTGGCTGAGTCATTCTCCCGCTCTCCAGTATTCTGGTTCTGGGGCGTGACAATTATAATCAATAATTAAATAAATTACTATTATTAAAGAAAAAAATTATTAACTACACGAGAAAAAAATACAAATAAAAGCCCCAGCACCTACTCTCCCCCTCTCTCTCTCTCTCTCCCCCTCTCAACAGCCCCGCTCTCCCCACCTACCCGCCGCCTCCGGCCCTCCTCCCTCCGGCTCCTCCTCCTCTCGCCTCCCTCCTCCTCCTCCTCCTCCTCCTCTCTACGGCTCCTCCTCCTCCTCCTGTCTCCGGCTCCTCCTCCTCCTCTAGCCTAGGCGGAGCCCCACGGCCCCACGGCCGGCCGAGGCGAAGGCCCACGGCCCCACGGCCGGCCGAGGACAGCCCCAGCATATATTTTTTTTTTTGGGTGATGTTTTTTTTTTGTTATGTTTTTTTTTTTTTTTGGTGAAGCTCACGGCAGTCCCGTCCCAGCAGATCCGGCCACTTTCACTACACTTCCTTCACAAAAGTGAAGGAGGTGGAAAGGGAAAAAAGTGGGGGGGGGGGGGGGGGGCAGGAAACTGCACCATGTCGGGATGGGACACCCCCCACGCCCACCTCCTTCGAACCAAACAGCGGAGGTCGACGAAAGTCGGTTGAGTTTCCGCAGAAACTCAAAAAACCCTCTCACCTCCTTCGAACCAAACAGCCCCTTATAGAAAGATAGCAGCAGTCTAAAGTAGACAAAATTTATCCTGATTTATCTTATCCAGAAATCTATTAGATTCCATTCATAGAGTGGAAAGTGCACATCTTCCATTCCGATTTAAAAAATATAAAGGGTTATTTAGTAATTGAATATCATATAATAATTAAAATTTGAATTTCATATAGGATTATTTAGTAATTGGATCTCATATAATAGTTAAAATTAGAATTTGAGTCTAAAAAAATGACCATCGCTAATTAGTTCACTGTTCGCTTGCCTGCATGAATAATGATTTGGATTTTGGACCCAAATTTTAAATCATTTTCGAACCCAAATTCTAATATACAATATAACAAGATACCCTATTACTAAATAACGTTTATATATTCTTCACATCTTATCAACAATAATATTTTGATTAAAATTAAAATATTTTTTCATCTCTACCGAAAAAGTTATTTGTATTTACTCCTATTATTTTGTATTTTATTTAAAAATTACTACTATTCCTAATCTTTTATAGTTTATAACTTGTTATTTATAATTATATTTATCCCTAAAAAAATGTCTATGTTTTAAAAATTAAAGGATAATAGTAATAATGGAAGGATAATAGAATTAGCTATTATGGTGGAAGATAAATACAACCAACTCTTATGAAAACAACACAATATATCTACCATGATTCTCTAAGTGATCACGACCTAAACAAGAAGAAGTTGCCACAACCACAACAATGGCTTCCAGCTTGTTACTGGTCCTCCTTCACCACTCTCCTCCTCTTGAGCTGTTATTAGCATGCTTCTTCTTCCTTTTCCTCTTCAAGTATCTACACTTGAAACCCAACAAGTCCAAGCGACCCACCAATTGGCCGATCGTCGGCATGTTCCCGACAGTCCTCGTGAACCTCGACAACATCCACGGCTACCTAACCGACCTCCTCCGGGAGTGCGGGTGCACCTTCTACTTCCGAGGCCCGTGGTTCTGCGGCATGAACTTCCTCGTCACGTGCGACCCCGCCAACGTCATCCACGTCTTCAACTCCAACTTCGCCAATTATCCCAAAGGCGGCGAGTTCTCGGAGATATTCGACATCCTGGGCGACGGCATCTTCAACGCCGACGACGAGTCGTGGCGGAGCCAGAGGAGGAAGGCCCAAATCTTGACCGGCCACTCGCAGTTCCGGTCCTTCGTCGCGACGTGCAGCCGGGAGAAGGTGGAGGGCGGGCTGGTCCCCCTCCTGGGCCGGCTCGCGGAGCGGGACGCCGTGGTGGACCTGCAGGACGTGTTCCTCAGGCTGACCTTCGACATGACCTGCAGCCTGGTGTTCGGCGTCGACCCGGGCTGCCTGTCCATCGAGTTCCCCACAGTCCCTTTCGCCCGGGCCATGGACGACGCCATGGAGGCCCTGTACGTCCGCCACATCGTGCCGACCCCGTGCTGGAAGCTGATGAGGTGGCTCAATATCGGGAAGGAGAAGAAGCTGGCGGCGGGTCGGGAAGTGATGGACGAGTTCGTAGCGCAAAGCATAGCCAGGAGTAGAGGACACGGGGGGAGAAGCTTGCTGACATCTTACGTGAACAACGAGGAGCAAGAGTACGATGACAAGTACATCAGGGACACGACAGTGAACTTCATGCTCGCGGGGAGGGACACCACCGGGACGGGGCTGGCGTGGTTCTTCTGGCTGCTGTCGAAGAACCCGAAAGCCGAATCGAAGATTCTAGAAGAGCTGGGGGAGCTTCTGAAGAAGAAGGAGGCACATGAACAATTCTTCCCTGTAGTGTTCGACACTGAGGAGGTTGCGAAGCTCGTCTATTTGCACGCGGCGCTGTGCGAGGCGCTGAGGCTCTATCCGCCGGTGCCGTTCGAGCACAAGTGCCCGGTGCGGGAGGACGTCCTGCCGAGCGGCGAGAGGGCGCCTCCCGGGAGGAGGATCATGTTCTCGACGTACTCGATGGGGAGGATGGAGGGGGTGTGGGGGGAGGACTGCGCGGAGTTCAGGCCGGAGCGGTGGATTTCGGAGCGGGGGGGCCTGCGGCACGAGCCGGCGTACAAGTTCATGTCGTTCAACTGCGGGCCGAGGACCTGCATAGGGAAGGACGTGGCCTTCAGCCAGATGAAGGCGGTGGCGGCGGCCGTCGTCTGCAACTTCCGCTTCGAGGCGGTGGAGGGGCATGTCGTGAAGCCTAAACCTTCGGTCATACTCCAGATGAAGGACGGATGGAAGGTCAGAATCAAGAAGAAGAATCACTACCTGCAGGCCTAGCCTACTAAGTATGCTTAGATTGTGTATTCCTTCCTTGTTCCAAACAAATTCTCCCACTCTTTCCTTAATTAATGTTCAAACTTCCCTCTAATCCCCCAACAATAATAGCATAACAAGTTATTGACACTCCTTGTCGTACTATAATTTTTTTTTTCCCTATCATTCAAACATATTTATACATTAACATTATTGTCACTTCTAAAATATTATCCTTAACTCAAAATAACATCATGTAGACCTCCCTCTATTAAAACTTATAAAATATCATCCAACACTCCTCTTTAATTTTATATTATTCAAATTTTAAATCTATTCATGCATTTAATCTGACATTAGTTTATACATACATGGAAGGAGGAGTGCAAGATGATATTTTAGAAGTGCCAATAATGTTAACGTATGACACTACTAAAATACAACGTTTTAGCGACGGCCCTATCCGTCGCTAATTCGTCGCTAAATGACATTACCGACGGATTACCGACGGATTACCGACGGATACTGGCTAAAAAAATCCGTCGGCAATAACCTCGTCGCTAAAATAAATCCGTCGCTAATCCGTCGCTTAGCGACTACTTAGCGACGGATTACCGTTGGCTACATCAAAACAGTTAGCGATGACAAGCCGACGATTTTCCGTCAACTCCGACATTTTAAAATTTTAATACCGACGTTTAGCGACGGAAAGATCCGTTGCTAATCCGTCGTAAATATGTCGGTAAACGAGTATTAGAGAGTTTCTGATATGCAAAATCCGTCGCTAATCCGTCGCTAATCCGACACCAACCTCGTCGGATTAGCGGCGGATTAGCGACGGATTATCCGTCGACATGCTTCTAGATATCTTCCATATTTCCATAACCTGAGCGACGAAAAATCCGTCGCCATTCCGTCGCTATGTGTTTTTCCAGAACCAGGCCGACGGATAATCCGTCGGCAATCCGTCTCTACCTTATAAATCATACAATTAGCGACGGACTATCCGTCGCCAGGTTGTCGCGAGTCCGTCGCTAACTGCAATATTTTTAAAAAAAATTGCAGGAAACAGAGTATTCCCTGTACGTACAACATATCCAACATCCACCATACACAAATATAACATATCCAACATCCACCATACACAAATATAACATATCCAACATCCAACATACACAAATATAACATATCCGACATCCAATATATCCAACAAATATCCATATTGCCAACACAATATCTCCAAACATCCAATATATCCCAACATACACAAAAAATATCCAACACAATAACCAACAAAATATCCAACACAATATCCAACACAATATCCCAACATACATACAACAAAATATCCAAACATAAACAAAATATCCAAAATATACACATATCCAAATGTCCAAATGTCCAAAAATATAAACAAAATCACTGAGAAGGAGGAGATGGATCGTCTCGTGCTCTCTACGCAGCTTTCGCTCTGCGTATATAATGCTCGACCATATGTGCCGGCACTTGGGACAAGACATGGTCTGGAAGCGAGCGTAGCTGCTCTGACGACATCATATCAAGGAGCGCCACGATAGCACCATCTGGTACCAGGCGGGCCTCGGAAGAGCGGACAAAAGAAAGCCGTCCAGTGGAAGAAGGACCAGGTCGATCCGAAGCACCAGCAGCAGCAGTAGACGGACCGGCAGCAGACGGACCAGGAGCAGGCAGATCGGGAGCAGAAGAAGGATGCGCATAGTGCCCCAGCACTATCGCCTGCAAATCCGACACCGTAGTGGCGAGAGTCCCAAGCTGCGTCCTCACATCGTCTGCGGGGGGCAGGGGAGGAGGCGGAGGCAGTGGATATCTCGGAGTCGACGCCTGCAACGACGACGCCAGGGAACCTAAGCCGTAGAGGCGCCCTTTCTTAAAGCCGCCGGCGGATTCTACGAACACGTCGTCATAGCGAGCGACCATAGAAGAGGGCGTCTAGGTGGGCATCGTTTTGCCGACATCCTCGACATGGGGCTCAATCCGACGGAGTGCCTCACGATACGCATCCAATCCAATGAATGTGTTTATACTATAAGTTTTCCTAAGTTATAATCTAAATCCTATGTTTTTCTAAGTTATAGTCTGAATCCTAAGTTTACCTAATTAAGTTAACAATAATTATATTTCTAACATAAATCTCATAAACGTAAGTACTTACATCAATCTCCTGGGTCCTCACGTCGATGAAGCTCCCGTCCTTCCGTCTCTTGTGCGTATGCACGAATACTTCGTGAGTGGTGACCGCCTCCGCCTCTCTTCCCTCCTTCACTGCCCGTTGGGCCTGCAAACGTAGAATTTAATTAACTTCGTATATTAATAGTACCAAATTAAATAGTGGAATGAATTTGCGGTATCTCACCAAATCTGTACGTGTCGATGCGTGGGGCCTTAATCCCCCCGTATACAGACCCGCGGCCTATCTATTCGCCTTGGCTTTCTCTGATTTATCCTTGTATTGAGGAGTATCCATCTTCTCCAACATCTCCTCATAGTACTCCGTCCAGATCCAGTCCTTCTTCGTATGCGCCGTACGAAGGTCGTACACCGCATCCCGTATCTTCTTTCCGACAACAGCTTTGTAGGTCCTGCAGATTGCCTCCTCGCGATAGGGGGGCCACCAGAACGTCCTCTGACATACAAATTCAAATATCACGTAATTAAAAAATTAATGAATTAAAGAATAATTAATAATTAACCAAAAGATATATACCCTCATCTCGTCGAGCCAGACGTACTGCCTGTCCTGAGGCACCTCAGAAAAATTGAGGTAGGGGCCATGGTAGTTATTTCGGATAATGCGTCCTAGAATCCAGACAACATCTCACGGTAAAAATCTATAAAGAAGCAACGACTGGATTATTGACTTGAATAAATGAAACAAATTTAATAAATTAACTTAAATTTACTTACGATTCACCCGCGGGCCATATCTCTCTTCGAAACTCGCCCATCGGCCTCTCTGGTGGCGTCGGAGGATCCGAGGGTCCGCGTATGTACTTCCTGATAACAGGATAAAACTGAATTCGGGGGTACTCCGGGGCCCACCGTACAGTAACTGCTGGGTCCGCTGGTGCATCTGTTGATGCATCCGCTGGTGCATCTGGTGGCGGAACGGATCCACTAGCGGATGGAGTCGCAGACCTCGACGAAGATGACGGTGGCACCGAGGTAGATTGACGGCGGGAAGAGTCTGTGCCCGGGCTCTCAAGGTCGGGATCGGAGGTCACATCCGGGGAATACGGATGGCGACCACGACCGCTACCACCATGCCCACGCCCACGACCACCACCACCACCACCACCACCACCATGGCCAGCACCACCAGTATGAGTGCTCGCAACCATGCCCTGTAAATAGAACACATAAACATAATTAATAATATAGAAGTATAAATGAATATAAAACTAAACTAAAATATATATACCAGCAGCAGGGCGACGAGTACCGCCTAGACGAGTAGGACTAGGAGTGCCATCTGCAAAAAAAAAATCATACAATAAGTAGACGATCGAACGACAAAAATATGAACTGAAATAAGAATGCAGAAGTTTAATTTAAACTGAATCGTCCTCGTCCTCGGCCTCGACAAAAACATGAACTGAAATATACTGATATTTAATTATCGTCATTGTCCTCGTCCTCAGCCTCGTCTTTATTCTCATCGTCAACCTCATCCTCATCGTCGACTTTATCTGTATCCTCATCCTCATCCTCATCAAGTTGTTGTTGTTGTTCTTCTTCTTCTTCTTCAGTCTCAATACTTGGGACAATACGCCTCTTTCTCCCCTGGTTGACATCTAAGTCTTGTATATCAACCTCTTCCTCCCCTCTATTTTTTTCAGCATGAGGTATATCAACCTCTAATTCAACATCCATGGTATCCGACTGTTGTCCCAAGTATTGGAGCTTTTCGATCTCGTCCTCTTGGTATGCTGGGTCTCCAACGTTGAATGTATTTCTAGATTTAATCTTGCATACTGCCCACCAGTCAAATCGATCTCTACGACGCCTTGGGTAGCTTCTATAGTAGACTTGAACAGCCTGACTTGCTATCGCAAACGTGTCGGACCCTCTATACCTCCTACGATGATTTATATCGACGAATCCAAATTGTTTATCGATTCTCCAACCGATATTTGGTGTCGTATCGAACCACTCACATTTGATCATCACAATATGCAGATCATATGGGGCACTATATTGTAAATCTATAATATCCCAAAGCACTCCATAATAGTCAAAGTCCGGCTCGTCGTCATAGATGGTGCCTCTTATGCAAACACCAGAATCCTTAGTACTGAAGTCGTCATTGACAAATTCGGCATTTATAGCGTGCTGAGTTGCCTTAAACTTGAAGCCATTAACGACATAGCCTGGCCAAGTCTTTGCATGCTTCTTCGGTCCCAATGCCAAATAACGAATGCTCTTATTTGTGAGTGTTGTTTCAGGCAATAAAACCTGTAAACAAATAATAATAATTTAAATATTTTACTTGCATATATTTTAATGGTAGCTGCATAACATATTATTTCAGTTACTTATATATTTTGGAAACCAGGTCGGAAAGGTACAATCAATCTCTCTTTGAAGTCCCTCATCGGTAATATCGGGTGTCCTTATTTTGACTTCATCTCTAAATACACTGTTAGAGAGAATAAAAATAAGTGTAGTAACTTACTTCACCAAATTAGAGATTATAACGAGGTGTAGTCACTTACTTCTCCAAATCTCTCACTTCTTGTATGTCACAATTTAACAAGACATATCGGTGCGCGGCATCATACTCATCGTCAGTCAACCACCGTTCTTACTAGCCCCAATAGGCTTGTCCCTTAAATTGAATATACCTCCATCCTGAACGTCTTCGTCATTCCTTTGAGGTCTATTTTGATTTGTCTTGACAAGAGTATCGAAATAAATAGAGCATAAGTTTGACACCTCCTCGATAAGATATGCTTCGCTTATCGAAGCCTCTATATGAGCCTTGTTGCCAACTTTCTTCTTTAGATGGTGTAGTACCTAGAAAGACAAATTATCTTGAGAATTAACAATGAATTATAAAATTCTACTTAAATTATATCGATTTTTATTTACCTTTCAAAGGGGTACATCCATCGATAATGAACAGATGCACCGACACGGACTTCGTATGGTAGATGAATCGGTAGATGCTCCATGCTGTCGAAAAAGTCCGGTAGAAATATTTTCTCTAACTTGCAAATTGTTAAGACAATCTTCTTCTCAAGTTGTACCATATGTTGCACCGTCAGCTTAGTTGAACAGATATCCCTGAAGAATGTAGACAGCTCGGCCAACAGAATCCATACAGCAGAAGGAAACAACTCTCTCAAAGCAATGGACAATAATCTTTCCATAAACACGTGGCAGTCGTGACTGTTCATTCCTGTTAGCTTGCGTTCATTGAGATCAACACATCTAGACAAATTCGACACATAGCCGTCGGAAAATCTTAAAGTAGATATCCACTTACAGATTATTAATCTATCTTCCTTGCTCAATGTATATTGCGCTATAGGCTTAGTTAATTGTCCACCAGCTCCCCTTTGTATCAAGTTTAGATCATGACGTTTGCATATCTCGGCCATGTCTTGTCTTGCTTTTGGATTGTCCTTCGTCTTTCTTTTAATATCTATGACGGTATTGAAGACATTATCGAACACATTCTTTTCGATATGCATGACATCATGTCACGACCCGCACCCGGATATACGGGTACGAATACGTGGGCTACGTCCAGCCTATGCCACAGTATCGGCGGTAGAGTGCTGTCAAGAACCCGATACTAACTACAACATCTAAAGATCCATAACTATAAATGTACTCATGTCACATCACGAAAACTAAGGAAGATAAGACAAGAAATAATAACAATATCACTAGAACAACTAGAATCTATAAGGATCATATGAGACAAGAATAAAACAGAGGAAAAAAACAATGACAAAAATAATAACTACCAGACCTAGAACTCCTGAGAGACAACTCACGGTGAAGAATACCGAGAATTACCCCAACTAACAACATCCTGTAGTCCAATACTGAGGGCACAACAACTCCTAAAATATTATCAACATATCCAGTCATGATGGAACAAGCATAAATCTCAAATAACAGTTCTAATTAGATGATATTGAAAATATAGCAGTAAATAGAGAGAATATACAAGAAATCATGAAATGTACATGTGAGTATCATGGCAAGGTAAGCTGTAAATCTAGATCTAGAATAATGCAAGTAAAACTGATCATGGCATGTACAAGAATCAAGAATCATCTATCTAAGTGTGTGAGTACTAGTTTCAACATGTGGCCGGCTTGGGTCTGCACAAGGACTAATGATCTAGCCAATCATACATGGAGTGTAGGATTGGCATTCACAAGGTCTACAAGAATAACAAGGTGGATAATGACCACACATCTACACTAATACTCCCCGTCCCCGACCAGTATAGTGGATCCAACCATGACACATCATGACACGCGATTCTCTGAGAGGGTAGCTAGCCTTCGCAGGAATCGTGTCTATACAATGCACAAGGAACAAGAAAGACTTGCACAAGACATACCAAGGAAAGCAAGGAATAACATCTCATGACGGGATCCAGAGAAATACCAATACGTGTGAATAATGTGTCAAGAGAACAAGGATATCTACACTAAATACAAGAAACATAGATGATATCATAAAACAGAAATATTATCAGAGAATGTACTCGCCTGAGATCTGGTGGAAATATGTCAACTGTGTAATCTGGCTCAGAGTGAAATCACAGACCTAAAGATGAGATATACATATAAGCTAATTAGGGTTCAACAGTGTTAGGCAGGATTATATAGTATAAGCTATGTAATCTAGGTCAATCTCAGTCCAACTAAGTCAACTAGGTCACACTGAGTCACACTAGGTCACAGGAAGTCAAACTAAGTCAACTAGGTCAAACTGGGTCAAAGGTTGACTTACAGTTGACTTTTGATCAACTGGTCAACTCTAGGTCAACCCTACGTCAAACTAGGCTAATGTTGACTAATAGTTGACTTTTGGTCAACTGGTCAACTTCGGTCAAGTTCAAGATATTTCTAGGCCAAGTGTTGACTGATAGTTAACTTTTGGTCAAAGCAGTCAAACTTGGTCAACCGATGTCAAAACTAGTCTAATCTAGGTCAAATGTTGACTCTATTTCGACGTTCAGTCAAAGTAGTCAACCAAGGTCAATAGGATAAAAGTTAGTCTCTATAAACATCTACAGGGTCAACACATTCAATTTCAGTGATTGTGAAATCACTGAAATCGATGGATCTCAAAATACCACAAAAGGAGAAAGATTATAATAATAGGATAAAAACATACAGATGTTGTCGGATGGTGGAACAACCATTACCAACGTGTCCAGAATGGTCGAAATAGCTAGAATAGCCTGTCCATAAGTCCAATTTGGATACAGGGACAAAAAGGTAATTGCGAGTCAAAACGGTGTCCGTGTCGGACCCGCTTTGCACCAAAAAATATGCCAAAGTAAAAGTGCACTAAACCTAACAAATTATATGTCCATGAATTCAGAATGACGATACGAACCCAACGGTATGTCCAGAATTGAATTTCGATGAGCCGATCTCAAAATGATCCATTGACCCGAATATTGGTATCCGACTTACACCGAAATGCGTGTCGGAACCAATGTCCAGTAAAATCTAGCAAATTATATGTCAACGAGTCTAGAATGACGATATGAACTCAACGGTATATCCAGAATTGGATTTCGATGAGCCGGCGTCAAAAAGTCCCGTTGACCCGGACTGTGGAGCCCACTTTGCACCAAAATATGTGCCAGGGCCCACGTCCTCCAAATCTAACAAACTTTATATGAAAACGTGTCAAAACGACGTCATGAGTATATTGGTGGTGTCAAAAATTGAATTCGGAGTCCCGGGTTCAAAAATAAAATTTTACAACTTGGAAATTACGAATTCGGACGGCCAGCTTTGGCGTCGAATTCAACCAATCAAACATGCTCACAATAAAACGAAACTTGAGGGACAAGAAGAGGGTTATACCAGCATCTCATAGGAACCATTAACACACCAGACGGAGCGGAGATGAAGGAGACACGAACCGACGAAGTTGGCTCCGCAAAACTGTCCAAAAATTACACAATTAAAACGGTCAACTTGGTGGCCGATTTTGATGTATCAAACGATAAATTTAACGGACGAAAATTGAGGGAAGTGAAAAGCTATATACCGAGATTGAGACGGAGCAAAAAAATTGTCGATCCAACGGAATTTCGTGCCAAACGCACGAATCGGGTACGTGGCACGTTGGGGAAGGAGGCGCTAGCCCCCGGGGGAGGGTCGCCGGAGCTGCGCACGGCTAGGGGGGCTCACCGGCGTCATCGGTGGCCGCGACCGTACGCGATTGGCCGGCAGCGGCTGCTGCCGCGTGCGCCACTGCTGCTGCGTTCTGCTGCCAGCGCTGCGATTGCTGCTGTTGCCACCTGCGATGGCCGGCGACGGGGGCGCGACAAGCGGGGCTGGGTACGGCCGGTCGGGCAAGGTGGAGAAGGAGAGAAAGAAGAGGTAGCGTACGGTGGTGGTGAGGTATGAAGATGATGGTGATGGTATGGTGTTTATGGTGGTGGTGAGAGTGGTTTTGATGATGGAAGTGGTGGTAATGGTGATGGAAGTGAAGAAGAAGAAGAAAGGAGTGGAATGAGAAGTGTGAAGAGGAAGGAGGAAGTGAAGAAGAAAAAAAGAATGGGGGGGCATGGCTGCTCGTACAGGAGGGGGGGTTAAGTGATAATGAGAGAGAGAAAAGTATGAGTGTTTGTGTATATAAATATATAAAGAGAGTGAGAGAGATATTTATAGAGAGAGAGATAGATATTATTAGAGAGAGAGGAGAGAGAGAAAGTAGGGAAAGAGAGGGGGGTGTAGGCCGGCTGTACATGGGGGGGCTTTGTGAGTGTGATGGGTGAGGGGGTGTTTGTAGGTAAAGAGGGAGTGAGAGATTTATATGTATATATATAATATGTATATATATGTGTATATATACATACATGGAGAGAGAAATAGATATTTTGAGTAGGGAAGAAGACAAATACAATAGGGGTGTGTATGGACAGTCATGATAGGGTATACACCAAATTAGATTGGGTGTTGGGCCAAGTTTCGACAAGCTTGGGTCCAAGATTTAATTAAAATAATAAATTTAAACGAAATTAAATCATGGATGAAATTGGAGCAAAAGGAAGATCAAATCGGTGGCACACAAGTGGCACGTGCATAGTAGACTCAAAACAGGCCAGGGCCATATATTGGGTCGACTGGATTGGATCGATGTCGGGCCCGAAAATTAAGTTGGAAGTTAAGTCACAAATTACGGCAAACGATAAATTGGTCTAAATTGACCCAAAAGTTGCGCGAAGCAAATGGAGCACAAGGGAACAAGTTCGAGTGGGACACGATATATCAACATGAAGATAATCTCGTCTACTACAAACTTCAAGAAGAAAGTTTCCAGAGACTGGCATCCCTGATGCTCTAGAAATCCAAGTCACGGTAAAGAGCATTTAATCAAACAATAATATTTATTCAAAATAATTGATTTATAAAATTTGAAAAAAATAAGCCCTAAATTCAGGGGGCTTACATCCTACCCACCTTATAAAAATTTCGTCAACGAAATTAAAAATCATCTAATAGGTCAAGCTAAAATATGCAACTGCTATGGTTACAGTACCCAATCTGCTACCCTTGTGATCATTTATGTTGTTTCTTTCTACAGGTATTTTGGTTACGGTTCAACAAACTTCTTCCATAAAAACTATGTCTATTTTACCCCTAAAAACCGTTACTATAAATAAGAAAAACTAAAGCAATATATAAATAAAAGGTTACAACAATTAACTTCCGTTGGCAAACCTTATGAAAAGCATATGAAACACATCTCGTGTGTTTCACGTGATTGCAGTAAGCGTTATGGGGGAAAACACTTTTCATTCCCCCCATTTTTTTTGTGAGCCCTAAAGAGCGCCTCTCTTTCTCTCGCGCGGTCTTGAGTTCGGCGAGCGCTGTAACACCCTGTTTTCAGAATTTAGAGATTTTTGAAGAATTATTATTTTTTTATTATTTAATAATGGTGATTAGGGCATGATATGGTTTATAGTGATTATTAGTGTGATTAAACCATTTTCTAAGTCATGCTAAGTCATGACTTATGACTTTGTGATTTTGGTTAGAATAACTTAGTGTAAACCCTAGTTTTCTCTAACCTAGAAGTTGCCATGACCATGAGAACTTGACCATAGGCTTAGAATATCATTTTAGTGATTTTTAGCCTAAGGGGTATTTTGGTAATTTTCTAGGATTTATTTGGAATTATTTGAATTTATGTGTTTTTATTATTATTTAATTATTGATTATTGTTATGTTAGTCCCTAAGCTAGTTTACCCTAATCTAGGGGTTAGTCACTAACCTAGAAGACTAAGTGTAGATATTTACTTTATGTGTAAATATCTAGGTTGATAAATATCTAGATATTTAACTTTCTAGGATATTTTATAAACCTAGAATATCTAACCCCTAGTCAAAGCCTTAGAGACTAAGTCTTGCAAGGTGGAAGGGGACCCTATAGCCTACCCCTACCCCCCCCCCCCCCCCCCCATGGCAGCCAAGAACACCCCCTCCATATGTGTACACCCTTCACAAGAAAGGCTTCATTTTTAATACATTGGAGTTTAGGTTTTCCCTCAACTTCACACCTCCATAACTTGACCATTTCTCCACCAAATTGGGCCCCGTTTCTTGCGTTGGAACCCCCTACTAGTGAGGATACCAAGGAAGGCTAGCTAGCAAGGATACCCTAGCTGTGGGCACCCCCAAGGACAGTGAACAACCCCCCCCCCAAGAAGTTGTTTTCTTGAGTTTTCACTCAATAGGTATTTTCTCACAAACCTAGTCAAATTCCTGTTTTTCTTTCATAAATGCATTCATATAGGGATAACAATACTGTGGGTAAAGTTTGGTGGGATTTTGATGTGTTTTGGTGTCCGTATCGGACACGTGTCTGTGTCTTAATTTCAGTGTTTGTGTAAATGCCACTTAGGACTAAACCTTGTGTTTTTGTGAAACAAATTATATTTTTGGGTAGCCCTAGACATGTAGGACACGAACCCTAGGACTGAGCACGTTATCGTGTCGTGTCCGTGTCCAAATTGGACACGAACACACTGTTAAGCACTGCACTGCACTGCACTGCACACTGATTAAACCCCACTGTTCGACACTTCGTGTCATGACCACACATGTCGTGGACACAAAGTGTCATGCCTAATCCCTAGTCCTAGACCTAGGCTACCCACTGACACGAGCACGTGGCCCCACGTGCCACGTGTGAAGTACACGAACCCCCGACACTTGTGCACGAGGTACTGCGTAGCTCCCCTGCTACCAGACCCCTCGTGTGGACACGACACGACACGTAGACACGTGCCACTTGGCACAGACCTAGGGGCAGTGTCTGATAAGACACCCCTAAAGTCTTGTGTCACGACGTGTCGTGTCGAGGGAGAAAATCCACTCGCACGGGTCGTACACTGGCACAGCACACGCGTTCAGACCTCTCTGATACGCACGTAGAACTCTGACACGCGGACACTTGGACACGAATCAGGTTAGTGGACACCTAGTAGACCCCTAGGCGAACTTTCCCCCACGAGCACGAGACACATGGACACGTGTGTCGTGTCATAGAGTGAACTGCACGCGTGCACGACGCTGTGCACGCGTGGGTGTATCAGGAATTTACCCGTGTGATGTTTTTGAGTGTTTGGACACATTATTTCGTGTCGTGGTGTCATGTCAGTGTCCTAGGATACTAGAGTATCTACGGGGTGTCAGTTACCAACCCTTGGTTGAGAGTCTTAGCTCGATTAGGTTGTGTGTATTCGAATTTCCCCATTCGAGTGCACTGTGCACTGTCACAGTTTTTGGGATTATTTCCAATTTTTAGAAATCGAATTTCGATTCGATTTTGTTAATGATTTATACTTAGGACTAGTGTATTTTAGTGTGTAGATGTGAAGTATATGTGTATTTGTGGGTGTGGATCGAATGTGGGGAGTTTTGGTTGTGTGTAGGTGTAGTGGTGTGTGTATATATATATATGTATGTATATGTGGTGTGTGTGTGTGTTTTCTGTGGGGGTTTCCTGTCTCAGGAAACCTGAGACACCCCCCCCCCACTGTTCAGTCTCTCTCCCTCTCTCACTGATTAGCTCTCTCTCTCATTAAGTCTCTCTCTTTCCTCTCTCTATATATATGATTATATATATATATAGGTTTTGTTTACATATATATATATATATATATGTATATATATATGATATATATATTGTATTAGATATATATATATATAGTGTTATCATTACATATAAATATGTGGGTTGTATTATATGTATTATTCCTATATTGATATTGGGTATTATATAGATATATATATATGTGACTCCTAGTTATAGGTCTATATGAAAACCCCATCATTAGCCTTGACCTAGGAATACTAACCTATGGGCTATGATACTAGCCTATGGCCATTAGGCCTAACCCTAATTGACTAGTAAACCAAGACTTAGCTAGTTTGACCCCAATTCGACTAAGTGTTGACCAATGTCAACCTTAGGTCAAATTTGAACTAGCTTAACCTAGTTTTGACTTAAACTAACCTAAAATGACTAGTTTAACTAGTCTGACCTAATTACCTTATTGACTGGTCCTTGTTTGACCTAATTACCTTACTGACTAGTCTTTGTTTGACCCAAAACCTTAGTTGGTCTAAGTTTGACCTAGACTTGACCCAGATTGATCATGTTGACTAGTATTTGACTTGTTTGACCTTGTTTGACTCTATTTGACTTAGTATGACTTCCTGTGACCTAGTTTAACTATTAGAGTTGACCCAGAGTTGACTTTTGACCAGATTGACCTAGAATCATGTAGTATGCATTGTACACTCTATTTTTACCATTGTGGATACATTGTGACTTGTGTTGCTCTGATTAGGAGCCATACACCTCTCCTCAGACAGTATATCTTCTTCAGACATTCAGTTATCAGGCGAGTACATTCTCTGACCGTTTCATATTTGCCAGGATTTATATTCTTACTCTAGATTACTTTACTTGATGCTGACACGATTGTTATCACGGATTGGTACTATATGGATCTTTTCATGAGATGTTATCCCCTTCGGGAGCATCAGATACAGCATGTTTGTGCTTTTCACGAATTATCATGTATCTCTATGCTTTCATAGATTCACGAATCGCTTGTGACTCATGTACTCTCATGATTCACAGAGCCTCTCATGAATCTCCCATTTATGGGCTTATCACGAATCTTAACATAACTTGAACGGATCCTTGTGTATTGATTGGGGATGGGGGAGTGGAAATAGTCATGTGGATATTACCCCAGTAGCTGTAGTCATGAATTACTTCTAGCTGTAATCATGAATCTCCTATGCCATTTCACATGTCTATATTTTACTCTGACTCACTAGACACTGCTAGTTCTCTATATACAGTAGATATTTCTTCACAGTTATCTTTTTTGCTACATGTATCTTCCTTCAGCAGTTCCTGTATTTTACTCTATTGCATGCTTTATATCTCCTATCATACTATGCACTGCGTGAGATGTATTGTGCTCGTTCCCGTCCTGATTGGACCTGTTGAAAATATTACAGAGGATGAGGATGAGGCCCTGGTGACTACCTATTATGGAGCAGGACTAGATGACACCTATGTTGTGGACCCTCAGCAGGATCCACCTGCAGCTGAGGATGTTGTTCCAGTAGTCTAGACCAGTTTAGCCTAGGCAGTCTTTTCTATATTTACTTTTGTCTCACATCTGAGTTGTATTTTGAGATGTTGAGTTATGTATAGACTCTTAGTCTTGTATTATGAGTTGACATTCTGGATGTTATGTATCTTAGACACTTAGTCTTATTTCATCTATGCTATGGTTCTCTTTGAGTTACTATCTATCTTCTGTCTTTCGTTCTTCTACCCTAGATGTGATTGAGATGTATATTGTTATGTCACCTCCATTCGGAGAGTATAAACTGTACAGGTACTTTGGTATTGTTAGATGATTGACCTAGGACAGCGTTCTACCGCCGACACTGCGGCGTAGGCTGGACGTACCCACTTCTCGTGCCCTTACTCTAGGGTACGGGTCGTGACACGTTTTTAGTGGTGGCCCATGCAGGTCGAGTTTATGTAGTGGTATTCGAACTAGAGTATCACTACAGCCTGTGATAGGATTAGAGGAATAGGCTTAGAGAGAATGGATACTCAATCACTGCTAGGATACTTTGAGAGATTCCTGGGATAACCCTTGAGAATCTCATTTGAAATTACGATTTAAACTCCTTTTCCCTTGATTGAATTTGATTTTGAAGGATTCACTGTAGAACTTTGAATCCTGGTGTTAGTTGATAATTTTAAAATTTTTGTAGTTGTTGATTTTAATTTCTTAGTGTTAGATTAATATCTTTTATTTTAGGGTACTCAATCACATTTATGAGAAAACTCTTATCTGTTTCTTGCCATCTAATCCTCTTGCTAATTGCTTTTCATTGAAATGAACTGTCCCCTCTATTTTTGCATCTTGCTCAACTCCTACTACCAATCTATGTGACTGTAACCCAAACCTGACTTACTCGACATTTCCTCAAATCAAGACTTTATTGAGACCTTCTAACCTTGATCCTTGATTGATCGAACCCTAACTATATTCATCTAGTAGCCTATCTATCCCTAGGACTGTGTTCCTAAATTATTTACTGGATTTCTGATTAATTTTATTTCATAGGTTAAATTGATCTTCTTCAATTTTTGCATCAATTTGTCACGTCTTGAACTCCCACTTTCTATTCTAGATCATTGGACGTCCTTTACCGTGACTTAGATATTCGGAGTATAATACTAGCTGTTACCTCCCAACAAACTTCACATGTAAGACCTAGACTAGCCTACCTTCATATAGGTATTCCATGTCCCACTAAAACCCGTCTCCTTGTACTCTATTTTCTTGACATAATTTTCTGGTCAAATGGCTAAACCCTAACCTCTACCATGATGCTAAATTGGTTCTTATTTCAATTAGAGATCCACCTTGGCTCAATTCTTTCGACCTGGCATGTGATGGTGTTCTGCTTGAACCCTCAAATACTTAACCTCGTACCTTATCTTGAATGCTTGACCCGATTGGTTAAGAATCTTGGACTATGTATCTTCTTTCATCATTTCCACCCTTACTTATATCTTATGCTATAAATTTATCCTTAAGTTTTACAAGCTTATCCCTTTCGAGCTTGATCATGATATATTTTATTGGGTGCGCACCCTCTAACATATTATCTAATCAGAACCGGCGCATGATGGTCTGATCAACCTATTGCATTTTTGGTTCGCTTTTCATATATTAATCTACGTGGATGGAGACAGTTAAACTTGCCCTAGAATCTTGTCCGCAACAGCCTTGACAATTCTCCTTGGAATTATTTTATCACCTATGAACCTCGTATTCATATCTAGTTGGATTAAATTTAATCATGACCTGGATCTTCATCATTGGATGCTCGTGCTCATACTTGATTTCATTGATTTCCCATCTTGCCCAAATCCCAGTTTATCTTGAAATTGATCAACTTAGATCATGTCAAGACAAAAATCTATTTGTGATTGTTGTACCTAAATTTTCAATTTTCTTTTTATGGAATGGTAACTTTAATGATTTCTTACTTGTTAATGATCCATTTTTCATATAGGATGGTAGACGGCCTATAGCCTTGATGATTGTTGTTCCCTTACCTTCCCAATTAGGATACCTTAGATTGCTTGTACGTTTGATACCATAGGACAGTATTGATCTAGAATGACTAGTGCACCTAGATGAGACCACATACTGTTCCATTTAACCTGTCCCCCTGGTACCACTATTTCATCACGATTTTTGGTTCAATTTAGGCCATAGGCCTTCCCACTCTGAATTATGATCATCGTAGACACATTACCGTGACTTTTAAATTTGGAGCACAAGACTAGTTGTTTTCTCAAAACTGACTTCACATACCAGACCTAGACATGACATACTACACCCATGACCTTAGTGTCCCACTCAGGCATACCATCATATGCTTTATTTGCTTAGTACGATTTTCCTGACCCAAGACTCCATCCTGATTTACCCCATGGAGTTACTTTTGGCTTCGATTTGATTTAAGGACACCCTATGACCTAAAACTGTTAGCCAATTTTTGGACATGACCCAGTATAGGTCTACTACCCATATTTTGCTTGTTGACCTTGTATGTTGCCTAGGTAGTGGCTTCGTCCTTGATTGTTGGAGGTTTGACCTAGAAGGAGTACGACCATCTAAATTTCGAGGACGAAATTATTTTAAGGTGGGTAGACTTGTAACACCCTGTTTTCAGAATTTAGAGATTTTTGAAGAATTTTTTTTTTTTTATTATTTAATAATGGTGATTAGGGCATGATATGGTTTATAGTGATTATTAGTGTGATTAAACCATTTTCTAAGTCATGCTAAGTCATGACTTATGACTTTGTGATTTTGGTTAGAATAACTTAGTGTAAACCCTAGTTTTCTCTAACCTAGAAGTTGCCATGACCATGAGAACTTGACCATAGGCTTAGAATATCATTTTAGTGATTTTTAGCCTAAGGGGTATTTTGGTAATTTTCTAGGATTTATTTGGAATTATTTGAATTTATGTGTTTTTATTATTATTTAATTATTGATTATTGTTATGTTAGTCCCTAAGCTAGTTTACCCTAATCTAGGGGTTAGTCACTAACCTAGAAGACTAAGTGTAGATATTTACTTTATGTGTAAATATCTAGGTTGATAAATATCTAGATATTTAACTTTCTAGGATATTTTATAAACCTAGAATATCTAACCCCTAGTCAAAGCCTTAGAGACTAAGTCTTGCAAGGTGGAAGGGGACCCTATAGCCTACCCCTACCCCCCCATGGCAGCCAAGAACACCCCCCTCCATATGTGTACACCCTTCACAAGAAAGGCTTCATTTTCAATACATTGGAGTTTAGGTTTTCCCTCAACTTTACACCTCCATAACTTGACCATTTCTCCACCAAATTGGGCCCCGTTTCTTGCGTTGGAACCCCCTACTAGTGAGGATACCAAGGAAGGCTAGCTAGCAAGGATACCCTAGCTGTGGGGACCCCCAAGGACAGTGAACAACCCCCCCCCAAGAAGTTGTTTTCTTGAGTTTTCACTCAATAGGTATTTTCTCACAAAGCTAGTCAAATTCCTGTTTTTCTTTCATAAATGCATTCATATAGGGATAACAATACTGTGGGTAAAGTTTGGTAGGATTTTGATGTGTTTTGGTGTCCGTATCGGACACGTGTCTGTGTCTTAATTTCAGTGTTTGTGTAAATGCCACTTAGGACTAAACCTTGTGTTTTTGTGAAACAAATTATATTTTTGGGTAGCCCTAGACATGTAGGACACGAAACCCTAGGACTGAGCACGTTATCGTGTCGTGTCCGTGTCCAAATTGGACACGAACACACTGTTAAGCACTGCACTGCACTGCACTGCACACTGATTAAACCCCACTGTTCGACACTTCGTGTCATGACCACACGTGTCGTGGACACAAAGTGTCATGCCTAATCCCTAGTCCTAGACCTAGGCTACCCACTGACACGAGCACGTGGCCCCACGTGCCACGTGTGAAGTACACGAACCCCCGACACTTGTGCACGAGGCACTGCGTAGCTCCCCTGCTACCAGACCCCTCGTGTGGACACGACACGACACGTGGACACGTGCCACTTGGCACAGACCTAGGGGCAGTGTCTGATAAGACACCCCTAAAGTCTTGTGTCACGACGTGTCGTGTCGAGGGAGAAAATCCACTCGCACGGGTCGTATACTGGCACAGCACACGCGTTCAGACCTCTCTGATACGCACGTAGAACTCTGACACGCGGACACTTGGACACGAATCAGGTTAGTGGACACCTAGTAGACCCCTAGACGAACTTTCCCCCACGAGCACGAGACACATGGACACGTGTGTCGTGTCCTAGAGTGAACTGTACGCGTGCACGACGCTGTGCACGCGTGGGTGTATCAGGAATTTACCCGTGTGATGTTTTTGAGTGTTTGGACACATTATTTCGTGTCATAGTGTCGTGTCAGTGTCCTAGGACACTAGAGTATCTACGGGGTGTCAGTTACCAACCCTTGGTTGAGAGTCTTAGCTCGATTAGGTTGTGTGTATTCGAATTTCCCCATTCGAGTGCACTGTGCACTGTCACAGTTTTTGGGAATATTTCCAGTTTTTAGAAATCGAATTTCGATTCGATTTTGTTAATGATTTATACTTAGGACTAGTGTATTTTAGTGTGTAGATGTGAAGTATATGTGTATTTGTGGGTGTGGGTCGAATGTGGGGAGTTTTGGTTGTGTGTAGGTGTAGTGGTGTGTGTATATATATATGTATGTATATGTGGTGTGTGTGTGTGTTTTCTGTGGGGGTTTCCTGTCTCAGGAAACCTGAGACACCCCCCCCACTGTTCAGTCTCTCTCCCTCTCTCACTGATTAGCTCTCTCTCTCATTAAGTCTCTCTCTTTCCTCTCTCTATATATATGATTATATATATATATAGGTTTTGTTTACATATATATATATATATATATATATATATATATATATATATATATATATATATATATGTATATATATATGATATATATATTGTATTAGATATATATATATATATATAGTGTTATCATTACATATGAATATGTGGGTTGTATTATATGTATTATTTCTATATTGATATTGGGTATTATATAGATATATATATATGTGACTCCTAGTTATAGGTCTATATGAAAACCCCATCATTAGCCTTGACCTAGGAATACTAACCTATGGGCTATGATACTAGCCTATGGCCATTAGGCCTAACCCTAATTGACTAGTAAACCAAGACTTAGCTAGTTTGACCCCAATTCGACTAAGTGTTGACCAAGGTCAACCTTAGGTCAAATTTGAACTAGCTTAACCTAGTTTTGACTTAAACTAACCTAAAATGACTAGTTTAACTAGTCTGACCTAATTACCTTATTGACTGGTCCTTGTTTGACCTAATTACCTTACTGACTAGTCTTTGTTTGACCCAAAACCTTAGTTGGTCTAAGTTTGACCTAGACTTGACCCAGATTGATCATGTTGACTAGTATTTGACTTGTTTGACCTTGTTTGACTCTATTTGACTTAGTATGACTTCCTGTGACCTAGTTTAACTATTAGAGTTGACCCAGAGTTGACTTTTGACCAGATTGACCTAGAATCATGTAGTATGCATTGTACACTCTATTTTTACCATTGTAGATACATTGTGACTTGTATTGCTCTGATTAGGAGCTATACACCTCTCCTCAGACAGTATATCTTCTTCAGACATTCAGTTATCAGGCGAGTACATTCTCTGACCGTTTCATATTTGCCAGGATTTATATTCTTACTCTAGATTACTTTACTTGATGCTGACACGATTGTTATCACGGATTGGTACTATATGGATCTTTTTATGAGATGTTATCCCCTTCGGGAGCATCAGATACAGCATGTTTGTGCTTTTCACGAATTATCATGTATCTCTATGCTTTCATAGATTCACGAATCGCTTGTGACTCATGTACTCTCATGATTCACAGAGCCTCTCATGAATCTCCCATTTATGGGCTTATCACGAATCTTAACATAACTTGAACGGATCCTTGTGTATTGATTGGGGATGGGGGAGTGGAAATAGTCATGTGGATATTATCCCAGTAGCTGTAGTCATGAATCACTTCTAGCTGTAATCATGAATCTCCTATGCCATTTCACATGTCTATATTTTACTCTGACTCACTAGACACTGCTAGTTCTCTATATACAGTAGATATTTCTTTACAGTTATCTCTTTTGCTACATGTATCTTCCTTCAGCAGTTCCTGTATTTTACTCTATTGCATGCTTTATATCTTCTATCATACTATGCACTGCGTGAGATGTATTGTGCTCGTTCCCGTCCTGATTGGACCTGTTGAAAATATTACAGAGGATGAGGATGAGGCCCTGGTGACTACCTATTATGGAGCAGGACTAGATGACACCTATGTTGTGGACCCTCAGCAGGATCCACCTGCAGCTGAGGATGTTGTTCCAGTAGTCTAGACCAGTTTAGCCTAGGCAGTCTTTTCTATATTTACTTTTGTCTCACATCTGAGTTGTATTTTGAGATGTTGAGTTATGTATAGACTCTTAGTCTTGTATTATGAGTTGACATTCTGGATGTTATGTATCTTAGACACTTAGTCTTATTTCATCTATGCTATGGTTCTCTTTGAGTTACTATCTATCTTCTGTCTTTCGTTCTTCTACCCTAGATGTGATTGAGATGTATATTGTTATGTCACCTCCATTCGGAGAGTATAAACTGTACAGGTACTTTGGTATTGTTAGATGATTGACCTAGGACAACGTTCTACCGCCGACACTGCGGCGTAGGCTGGACGTACCCACTTCTCGTGCCCTTACTCTAGGGTGCGGGTCGTGACAAGCGCCTCTCTCTCTCTCTCTCTCTCTCTCTCTCTCTCGGCCTCTCTTGCGGCCTTGAGTTCGACGAGCGCCTCTCTCTCTCTCTCTCGCGGCCTTGAGTTCTCATCTGAGCGCCTCTCTCTCTCGCGGCTGGAGTTCTCATCTGAACGCCTCTCTCTCTCTCTCTCTCCTCTCTCTCTCTCTCTCTCTCTTTCTTCCGTCTGGAGCTGAAGGTAAGGTTCTCTCAACTGAGCGCCTCAAATTTTTTCGATCAGGTTCTTTTTATCTAACAATTTTTTTCTTCTGTTATTCTACGTTTCTGGTACCCAAATTTTTTGATCTGGTACCCAAAATCCTAAGTTTCTACTCTTGATCTAAGGAATTTCTTCAGGTTTGCAATATCAATCAAAATTTGGGAAATTTTCAGTTTCAAGGATCAATCAAGATTATATTGTAATATAGTAGGCGCAATATATATAATGAAGTAGGCGCTATTTTCAGTTTCAAGGATCAATTTTTCAGTTTCAAAATTTGGGCGTAATATAGTAGGCGTAATATAGTAGGCACTATCAATTTTCAGTTTCAAAATTATCAGTTTCAAGGATCAATCAAGATTATATTGATATAATGAAGTAGGCGTAATATAGTAGGCGCTATATATATATAAAAGAACATTTTACTTAAGTAGGCGTTGTATATATAATGAAGAGAGATTCCAACAATAATGTCCGAGTTAGTGTCCATCGATCCTATGATTGGTTTGAATACTAGGAATTAAACTAATGTTGGATGAGGGTTAGCTGACAGCTCTATATTAACGAAGTTATATAGTAATATAGTTTGCGAGGAATATTTATACTCTGTTGCATGGCTTCATTGGATTAATCCCAGGAAGCTCGTCTCTTGGTCTAATCTTAACATTTGGGCATGCCTTAATAAAAATTAATATATTTTAATTTGGAGCCCACTTTATTTGTGCAAATTTCTTTTGAATACATACATACTTGTTGATTTTGAAGGATCAATCAAGATTTTGTTAAATACATTAATAGCTAAATTTATGGAAAGTTTAGAAAGTAGAAGAGTTGCGTATAGTAGTGCATCATTGATGTAGCTAGCTAGTATATATAAATGGGACGAGCAACAATATCTTAATATCAACTCTAACTGTACATTTAATTACACAGTAATGAAAACCAGCAGCACTACCACCACATAGACATAGCTGCTTCTATAACATAGTCATTGGCAAAGATTGGGAAGACAAGATGGTTCTTTGGTTTCTTTGATAAGGCTAAAAATTTATGCAAGTTTAAATGGAAGCATACGAAATGATTTATATTTTTCCGATGAGGCTAAAAATTTGTGCAAGTTTGAATTTCAGTTTCTGAAATAAAATGTTGCTGATTTCTAAATAAAAGGCATATAATTTTCAATAGGCAAATAGAATCATATCATTATTTAGTTAAATTCAAAACTACTGAATAACTTAAATGCAATGTTATTGGCATATTACAGTCCTATAATAATTTTTAATGGAAATAATTATCTACTTGTCTTCTTGATCTAATTTGTCTTAATCTTGCTTGATTATTAGGTTCACAATTGAGAGGGTAACGTCTTTTATATTATGTCAAGACGTTCAAGAGAGTGGATCAAAAATCCACACAGAAATAATGTCGAATACATAGAAGGTGTTCGATATTTCATGAACTTTGTGGAGAACCACTTACCACCCAGGATTAGCACATGTCCATGCCCTTGTACGAAGTGCAAAAATTCTAAAAGATTTTTTTTTAAAACAGTGGAAAAGCACTTGGTCATGTATGGTATGGAACCAACATATGATGAGTGGTGCTTTCACGGAGAGAGGAATGACGTGAACGTAGTGCCAGATTCTATACCACATGTTATTGAAGAGGATCAGATCCAAGATCAAATCCAAGAAGAACATGGCGGGGATGCAGGGCGTGCGCTCGGGAACTTTGTTGATGATGCTTATGGAGTACATGATATGGAATAAGCTAGTTGTCAGGGGAATCCTGATGTAACATGTGATGTTTCTGGTAATCTATTTGTCCCCAATCCTGGCCATGGTAGTAAGTATCATGAATATAAGAGAAAAACAAATGAGAAACTATACCCTTCCTGTGAAGATGGGCTTACAACTTTATGTGCTATTATAGAGCTTCATAACTTGAAGAAGGAGTTCAATTGGTCAGGAAATAGCATGACCGAGTTGTTGAAGCGATTGAGACGGTGGCTTCCAAAGGAAAATACACTACCTGACAAGTATCCTACAATAAAACAAATGCTAAAAGATTTGAGAATGAAGGCCAATTGCATTCATGCATGTGAGAATGATTGCATGTTATATTGGAAGGAATATGCAGATGCAATAGAATGCCCTCGTTGTCAAACTCCCAGGTTTAAAGTTAAGGAGACAAAATCTGGAAAAGTAGATAAAGTCACAAAACAACCTAGAAAAGTTTTGAGACACTTTCCTCTAATTTTAAGATTAACTAGATTGTATACTATACCATGGATAGCACGCCAAATGCAATGGCACAAGGAAGCAAAATCTTCTTGGCATTCTATGCGTCATCCTATTGATTCAGCTGAATGGAGATCGCTAAAAAGCAAGTGGCCAGAGTTTGCTAGAGAGGGACGTAATATTTGGCTTGGTATTGCTACAAATGGATTCAACCCATACGGAGTGCTATCTAGTGGTTACAGTTGTTGGCCCATGTACATGATTCCTTATAACCTTCCTCCCTCGTTATGCATGAAATCACAGTTCCAGATGATGTGTTTGTTAATTCCTGGACTGAAAGCACCAAGTCAGGACATTGATGTATACTTAGAACCTCCTGTAGAGGAGTTGAAGCAACTTTGGGCGGAAGGAGTGTCGGCATTTGATATGGACAAGGGGGAACTCTTCACTTTGAGAGCAATGTTATTGTGGAGAATCCATGATTTTCCAGCATTTGGTAACTTATCTGGTTGTGTGACACATGGTTACAAAGCCTGTCCTATTTGTGCTATTGAGACAGAGTCTGAGCGCATTGGTAATAAGAATATTTTTACAAAGTACAGGAGATTTTTGAAGGATGGTCACCCATACAGGGAAGTAAAACACGGATGATATAAGAATGTAGAGCACAAGGAACCTCCAACACGATTGACAGGATCGTTCCTTTTAGAGAGGCTTGATCGTATCAAATATGTACCAGGTAAATTAGTGAAAGCTACTTGCAAGAAGCGAATGGCAGTTGAGGTAGATGGTAGTGAAGATTGTACTGCATATGATGATAACAACGAAGGAAGACCAGCGTTGTATAAAAAGTCGATTCTTTTTTATTTAGAGTATTGGAGTAGTCAAAAAGTACGACATACCATTGATGTGATGCACATTGAAAAGAATATGGCTGAACATCTTATTAACTTGATGTTTGACAAGGGAAAACAATCTTTTAAGTATGCACTGGATAAGGCTCAGAAGATGAAATTTTGTCAAGTATTAAAAGATGTAAAGCTCCCGTCTTGCCTTGCAACTAATTTGGGCAGCCTTGTAAGTATTCAACCTCCCAGTTTGCATATTAAGAAGTCATATGACTATCATGTCATTATCCAATATTTGCTTCCAGTTATGGTTCAACATGCATATCCAAATTTTCGTGAGTTGAAACGAGCTATATTGCAAGTAAGCTTGTACTTCAAGATATTGTGCTCGAAGGTCTTAGTTTGAGAGAATGTCCAAGCTTCCAAAGATATGATTGTCGTGGCATTATGTGTATTGGCATATTATTTTTCATCTCACTTCTTCGATATAAGTATCCACCTAATGGTGCACCTAGCTGACCAAGCTCTTCTTTGCGGACCTACGAGATATATATGGATGTATCCATTTGAAAGGTGATACATTCATCTTATATATTATGGTTTCTTTGTTTATTTATTAAAACTATAATTTTTTTAACAAGTTTATGTTTTATGTTGATATAAGGGCTATGAAGGAGTACAAAAACATACCAAGCAACAAACGTTATGTGGAAGGGTCTATTTCTGAGGCATATCTTGTTTCAGAATCTGTTAGATATGCTATGGAGTATATGCCAAATCTGCGTGATGGAAATCATAGTTCTAGTCAAGCACTCTTCTTAGATGAGAATGGTGATGATATGTATGAACGCTCCATTCTTGAGGGTAAAACTATCAAGTTATCTGGTGTACAACGTATACAAATTCGGAGATGGGTATTCTTTAGGATAAATATACCAAAACGAGATGAATATTACAGGTGTGATATTCTTTTATTTTTTTAAGCTACATAATGTGTAATTTTCTGTTTATATAATATGGTTTTTGAATTTTTAGTATGTATCGCTCATCCTTGGAAGATGGTCCTCGTGGTAAAAGAAAAGCTATCACTAAGACATAAGTGGTAGTACAATCTGAATTTATTGATTGGTTACACAAAAAGGTGTGTAACATTTAATTCAATAAAGTTTTAATTATATTTTGTAGCTTTGATTAATGTATTTAAGTGACTTGTATTAACATCTGCTGGAAGAAAAATGCATGGACTCATTGTTGTGGTGGTATGTTAGTGGGCCAAAATGGGAAGCCAAAACTCATATGAAATATCGGGTGAATGGTTATTGTCACGCCCCAGAACCAGAATACTGGAGAGCGGGGGAATGACTCAGCCAGCTACGTATTACGGGTAGATGAATACCGTATAATACGATCAATGCTGTCTAACCAGACGAGGGGGTACATACTACATGAAAGTCTTACTATGGTCACTTCACATCTATTATCTCAATCATTCAAATAAGAAACAGTAATAGAGAACATGTAAGATAAAGCAGTAAGGCGTCCCAAACGCTCAGTCAAAATGTTCTTGAGATCTGGCTTTACAAAACATAGCCAGATGGTATAGTAACATATACACAATTGTTATCAGCTGCAGTCTGACTTAGTTACAATTATGTAAAAGCGAGTGCAAGACAATCCGACTAACATGTCGGTGCCAAACGGCTAAGTATAAAGTAAATAACAAAACGAGTGGTGAAGTATGGAACCCACTCGAGTCCTCCTACGATCATCCCTCTAGTGTTGACCATCTTGGAGGTGGAAGTAAGCTGGATCCTCGGGGACCGGCTCTAAATCTGGCCATGCAAAACCAGAGAGGTTAGACCTCTAATAGCAAGTACCACAAGGAAGGACGAAATAAAGGATTAAACCAGTAAGTAAGAGAATATAATAATAGATCTCTGCTTTCCACTAGGATTCACATAACATCACGACACTTCGAACCAACCTTCCAACCAAACAAGGACAGAAGTTGGCCCGTCATGTCCTGACATTCTGATCATCTCAGTTAGGCAACAGAGTAGGTACAGTACACAAACAAATTATCTTGAACGGCCAATCAACTACTACGGCTTGCTATTGTGAGTCCCAAGTTATCCTGGAATTATACAAATAGGGATTCCTCAGTTCTCACTATGTGCGAGCAAGGCTAGTCTATCCAATCAATCAATTGTGCCAATCATGTAATTAGACGAGTTCCAGCGGGACGCCCGTCGTTAATATAGCATGTACAATAATATAAGCAGATATCGTTCCCTGCCCGTGTGATAGATTTACAGTATCTGTGGAAACCAGGCGGCCTGTCGGGCAATACTAGTCCCAAGAGGGCTGCCATGTAAGAACTCGAGAATCCATTCTCTCCATGCCATCATTATTTTATTTAACTTAAAGCCTCTATGTTGAGCAAAATTCTATGCCGTGGATCATGGTCATTCAAATGAGTACTTTGTACGGGATACGATATGCGCAACTCTACAACGATACATGTGCGGCTATGTTGTAGGTCTTACATAGCGTAATACAACAATCAAATCTAACCACAGAGTAATCATGCCTTGACCATAAAGTACACATGCTATTTTTGTAAGATAAATAAATACTAAATAAATAAATAAATAATTTGAAACCTGCATGTGCCCGTATGCCAATATTCGGGATCAGCCAGTCGATTACAATAGTTCATTACATGAACGTGTCTCATTCATTCAATTCAATAAGACGACTAGCCAGTCTCTTAGTTCCAACTAGGAACGCATGATCAATTATTAGTCAATATCACAATCATTATCAATGGTGGCAAGGCATGAAAATCAATTAGTATTACATGGGGTCGAACCTATAACTCTCAGGGTTTAACTTCTAGTCATACTGGGTATCCATGGATCAATCAAGACACATGACACATCACACATAACAATCTGTATTAATGATATTAACATATCATGATTTATCAAGTTCATGTAAAAAGGCGTAAGGATATAATAAGAGAATTATCATGCCATCCTTAAATGAATAAGTTATAGAACAAATAGAAATACCCAGGTTAGAAAGTCACGTCAAGTCTAGCAGGTTGGAGTGAGCGTGTAACAGTATGAGCATGAAAAAGTAATTCACGCTGGCACGCACAGTGTAAACGTGAAGGAAAATTCACGCACTCATAAGTGAGCGTGAAGAATAATAAAAAATTCACGCACACATAAGTGAGCGTGAAAAGTGTGACAAGAAATTCACGCACACACAAGTGAGCGTGAAAAGTGTGACAAGAAATTCACGCACGCATGCAGAGATGGTGCGTGACTCAAAATTCATGCTGGCAAGTAAGGGCGTGAGCGTGACTAAAATTCACGCACGCTCATGAGAACGTGTGCGTGACTAAGAATCCACGCAGACATGTACAGACGTGTGCGTGACTAAAAATCCACATAGACATGTACAGACGTGTGCGTGACTAAAAATACATGCAGACACGTAGAGACGTGTGCGTGACTGAAAATCCACGCAGACACGTAGAGACGTGTGCGTGACTAAAAATACACGCAGACACGTAGAGACGTGTGCGTGACTAAAAATACACGCAGACACGTAGAGACGTGTGCGTGACTAAAAATACACGCAGACACGTAGAGACGTGTGCGTGACTGGCCTTCGCCCCAAGCCAGAAAATAAAGTTCCCAGCCAGAAGACACACTAAGTTGGGAGATCAAAACCCATAAATAACCGAATTACAACAACTTAGATCTAGAGAAAACAAGCCATAGAAATCAAAAATGCCAAGAACTAAACTCTCTCAGGATCATGAGAGGAAGAGAAATGAACCATAAAAATGGTTCTCCAAGCAAGAAGCAAGATTTGCACTTGCCTGCTGTGATTGGTGGAGAGAGTGATGAGAGGAAGAAGAAGTAATGGTGAAGGAGAAGTTATGAGGAGAGAGAAGGGAAAGGAAGCTTTAAATAGCAAAGGGGGTGTGGTAGGTGGGAGACTTGTGGGCCGGGTTTAAGGGAACCACCAAGCCGAAACCTAATAAGACTAAAACAGGAAATCAAAGCAGGAAGAAAATGCAGAAATAAAAATTGCAGGAAATAAAATGCAGGTAATTAACATGAAAAATTAATGAGCATATAATTAATTAACATGAAATTAAAGGAAGTTAAATACAGGATAATACATGATAAATACTAAATAAATATACATGAGTTGTACATGTATAAAAATATGCATTCTTGGAACGGGGAGTGACAGTTATGTATTCTCTCCCCAACACTATGATGATAAAATTTCGACACAAGACAGCGGTGTTTGCATGGATGCAATCACTACATTTATCGCAAGTGCAAAAGATATGAACCCTATGGATGATGACATTACTTGGTATGGTATTATCAAAGAGATTCTAGAGGTTGATTATTATGAATTTAAACACGTAGTGTTCTATTGTGATTGGATGAATATCGGGGACAAGACCAATGGTTGTAAGATTTGTCCAGAGTCTAACTTGTTGCTTGTGAATTTGAAGAAGTTCAAGAGTACTGATGGGGATTATGATGAGCCGGCCATTCTTGCATCCGAAGCTAGTCAAGTTTTTTATATAAAAGATCCGCAAAATCCCGATTGGTCTATAGTTTGACGTTCTCCAAAGCGTATGACTGATGGTATTGATGATTACAACATACCAACAAGCTTCCAATCCATTTTGAAAGAGCAACCTAACTTGGCACCACTATTAAAATGTATTGAACCCAAATAGATTTAAATTTAGAAAACAATGGTATTGATGATTGTATCATTCTGAGAACAATGGCTTGTAATATCCTTTTTCTTTTGGAATTTGAAACAATGGTATTGATGATTGTGACAATCAACTAGTGATGGTCATCTGAAGCATATGTGCCAAACTTTTACTGATTGCTTGTCTGAATTTGAAGCATATATACATATATTTCTCTGCTATATCTGAATCTCAGTTGCTATGGATTATATGATGATGGTTGTGAGAAGTTAGTTGGTGAGTCACTAACCACAGTCAAACATTCTTCTTATGGTTAATATGTATCCCATTTGCATATCTTCTTATGGTTAATATGAATCTCATTTTCTTATTCAAGTTTTCTATTTCCTTTTATCTTCTTTTCAGGTTTTGTATTTCTTTAAATCAGATATTATCCTAATATTATGAAACATTATTATGTTTCTTATTCATGTCATTGGACCTGAAAATTGTTTTGCAGGGTTAGCTCGATTGAAGATTCTGAACTTGGGTTCAACACCATCACTTTAAAAGGTGAACCTCTAATATCTTATTTTTTGCATACCTGTTTGTAGCTAGATATTGCAGGAAAGCAACACCAGATACTGCAGAAAAAGCAACACAATGAGAATATCATTACAAAAATCAGTACATCAGTTTGGGACTGATCTTCCCATCTTTGATATCAGTTCAAGTACTGGTATATCTAAGATCAGTACTGGTATATCTAAGATCAGTCCCAAACTGCAGGAAATCAGTTTTTTCATTTCCCATTAGTACAAAAATCAGTTTGGGATTGATCTTCCCATCATTCTAAATTCGCAGTTCCTAGCCCAGTAAGTTGGCTTGCTGATATATGGTTAATCAACATATATAATTTTTTGTCAATATTTTATATGCTCCACATCCAACTGGATTTTGTTTGGATCTCAGTGAAGATCATATGAGAAATGAGTTGAACCATAAACTTTACTAGAGTGCACATTTTTTATTCGTTGTCTTTAACCGATACATGATGCACAGGCCTGATTTACATTCCTCTGCCTTTGCCAAGGCTGTCGAAAGGCCCAAAAACAAGCTTGACCATCAGCCAGTTCAGATCAAGTTACTGCTATGATGGCGGTCTCAATATGTATAGCTAGCTTTGAGAAGGATATGATAGGGGTATAGGAATACATAGGAACTTGATGTAGTTTACTCTGCTTTGCCACAGGTGGGTATGGGATAGTTGCACCAGTTGTAAATATTCTATGCAGTTCCTCATGCATGTGTTTCCAGAACTTATATTGGACCCTACATTTTCTTTCTTTTCTCATCTGCTTGGTGAACTTTCAAGGCTTGGTTGTGCCTAAAAGAAGAAAACTTGCTGTTGGTGGTGATCCTACTCGGCAGACATAAATACTAGGGACATAATAGATTTTTCTAGAAACCCAACCTTGCCATTGTTGATAATGGTAAACTAAACTGAAGACCTGTAGGTTGGAAAAATATTTTACTGCACAATATGAAATGGAAACTCCTAGCTGTGAAATGATTGATAGCTGAAGTTCATTTGTAACCATTTACAACCCCATTATCAGCTTGATGGTAATTGGAATTTATTCTTATTTCCCGTAGGCTTATTTTGGATGTTTATAAGTTTGGGCCACTTATTCTTCGTTAAATATGCTTATATAATTATTTTGTCAAATATGTATGCTAATTAATTGTAGTTATTGATATTAAAAAGCGAGAGAAAGATTATATACTTAGGCAGAGCAGTCAACTGGTTCTCCTGATGCTGAAGTACCTGAATCTCTCAGCCAGTTGCAGATTTTGTGCAATTTAACTAACCACTCGACTGGGTGTTCAACTAGTATTTGAGAAATAAGAACAAAATGTTTAGAAACCTTAGATTGCAAGTAGTAGGTGAAAGGTAGAAGCTGTAAATAAACACCCTGTTTGAAGTTTGGATTCTTCATTTTAATGGACAATAGTACGAAACCAACATTTTTTCCCGAGTATTCTAAGAGGTAAGCATAAATTCTACTCAAAGTCTTCTATGAACCTTGTAGTTGGTTCCTCCATGACGGCTTATACCAACCCAGGTTCTAGGACCAGAAATGCAGCCATATGACCAGGATCCATATGGACTGGTTGCCGAACTTTTCTTCTACATGAAGTATTTCCTTAGTTATTTTGAGTCTTTTGACTCTTACAACACATTAGTTGGTGAGTCACTAACCACAGTCAAACATTCTTCTTATGGTTAATATGAATCTCAGTTTCTTATTCAAGTTTTCTATTTCCTTTTATCTTCTTTCCAGGTTTTGTATTTCCTTTAAATCAGATATTATCCTAATATTATGAAACATTATTATGTTTCTTATTCATGTCATTGCACCTGAAAATTGTTTTGCAGGGTTAGCTCGGTTGAAGATTCTGAACTTGGGTTCAACACCATCACTTTAAAAGGTAAACCTCTAATATCTTATTTTTTGCATACCTGTTTGTAGCTAGATACTGCAGGAAAGCAACACCAGATACTGCAGAAAAGCAACACAATGAGAATATCATTACAAAAATCAGTACATCAGTTTGGGACTGATCTTCCCATCTTTGATATCAGTTCAAGTACTGGTATATCTAAGATCAGTGCTGGTATATCTAAGATCAGTGCCAAACTGCAGGAAATCAGTTTTTTCATTTCCCATCAGTACAAAAATCAGTTGATATATTTTCTGATACTGCAATACATTTAGTCATTGACTGATACAGTACCATTCCCTCCATTGACTGATACAGTACCATTTTCTGATACTGCAATACACCTTCTTTTAAAGCAATACATTTAGTCATTGTCCTGCCCTGTACAGCAGTTATACTGCTGTTGTCCAAACAATTTTCCATCACAATAGGAAACCTGTGAAAATTTGATTGGATGATGATAATGCATGTTATATATAGGAAACATATGAAAATATATTCTTCTTACTTCTAAGCTTCATTCCTGATTTCGTATGCAGTTTTATCACGGAATGTCATCCCATCCTAGTTCTAGTGCATCGGTAGGTACAAAAAACACACAAGAGCCGGATGCTCCACCCCCACCAAATGGAAAAAAAATACTCAATAGTTGTTGATATAGAGGGTGCTAAGGGTAGAGATGCAGCCAAATGGACTTCTCATTGTGGTGCCCTAATTTGTGTTCAAATCCCAATTGGGTATGAAGATTGGAGGCAAGTAGATGACTTCTACAAGGATTATCTATGGAATGAGCTCATGGTACTTTACATTTTCAATTTGATTATATACATTTGAATTTGTTTTTATATTTTGGACTCTAATTATGTAATGTTGTTGTGTTGCTGTGACAGAAAGTGTTTGAGATGAACGTCAGCCCCAAGGTAGCTCAAACTATATTGGAAAAAAAAATTCCGCAGTATTTTAGAACAGTGAAGTCCACCATGCGCGAAGTATCTTAAAATTAATGGACAACCTATATCCAAACATATTGCCCTTGATAACCGTCCTAATGATATTGATAAAATATGGTGGGAGAAATTTGTAGACATCGAGTATAGTGATAAAAAGAAGGAGCAATGTAAGAAGAATGCTGAAAATAGGGCCAAAAATCCTATCAGTCACACTTTACGACGAAAACCTTATAGTAGAGTGTATGAAGAAATGGTATGTAGTTTTTTTTTCATTTTTAATAATTAAGTAATTAGTACATTATATGTCATTAATCATGATTTTGCATGTAGGCAAAGGAAAATCCAACAGAAAAGCTTTCGCGAGTAGCGGCTTGGAAAATGGCACACACAAAAAGAAAAACTGGGAAGGTGCTTCCATGTGCAGCCGAAAAATATGTAAGTACTATAAAATAGGGATATATTTGGTAATTTCAAGTCATTGGATCAGTTAAATAAAGGCACGTTATTCACTGTTAACAACAGTTTGTGTTTCCGATATATGAATGCATATTTCGTATGTAGATATCTCTCTCTCTCTCTCTCTCTCTCTCTCCCTTTTACCGTAATTTTTTTTATTGAATAGCTTCAGTAATATTGTCTCGAAATAGGAGCTTCAGTTATAGATATTTTTGATAAAAAACCAAATAATTTTCAGAAGCGATTGTTTCTTTGTTTAGACTTTTCTAGTGTACCCTTTCCATGTGTTTTATAGTATGACCTCCCAATACATGTTAGAGATGCTTTGATTCAGTTAAAAATGTCAGTTAAAAATGTCAATATGAATTGTTTATGAATCCAATCTGTTGCAGCAATATGAAATATGTTTTGTTGCTCTCTGGGAATGAGTTTGAATGAAACAAAACTTAGATGGGCTTGTTTTTTGATGTTTCTGCCAATTGTATGCTGGATATAAATAAGAACAGTGTATTTTCGTATTATAACAATTGTATCCAGAAAACAATATCATTTTGTCCCTGGGGTTTCGATATAGATCAAGAAGGAAAATTCAATCTCCTTTAGGTCATCAAAGAAGTAGAGAAACATCAGAGTTAAAGACGAAGAATATGGTGATATTGAAGCTGATAAATAACTTTATTGAATTTTATTGAATCAGTATAATTCCCAACAACATATGAGTAATAAGTGTTGAGTATACAAAGAGTTGCAACCACAAGGCCAAATCATTTGAGCAATAAGTGCATAATTTCTCTTTCCCTGATCAAGATTGTTAATTTCTTCCATTGTTATTCGAATGGACGAACCACCAGATTCATCCCCATCAGAAGAACACATAGGAAAATATGTTTATGCATGCATGCCCCTCTATATTCATAAAAATGTCATTCATGTTGTTTAGCTTGTATTAGATAATTTTGTCATTCATGAAATGTCAGTTAAAAATGTTTATGAATTTTAGCTTGTATTAGATAATTTTCTGCCAATATGAACTGGATGCCATTCATCTTGTTTAGCTTGTATTAGATAATTTGGACTGAATTTTAGTTTGTTATCATGGAAATACAGGCTCAAATTGAAGCGGCAGAAGAGAGGCAAAAATTACAAGCAAGTCTTAATGGTACCGATGGTATCACAAGCTTAGAAGACTTTAAAAGTGATCCTATTGCTGAAGTTTATGGGTCAGAGAAAAAGAAGAGTTATTGCCGTGCAATCAGCTCTACCTCTTCTGCAAAGCAAGTGAAAATGATACAAGCTACAAAAGCAATAACTAGTCAAAGAGACATTGAAGACCTTCGTACGTGGAAAATGGAATTACAAAACCAAATGAATGACACTATGGCCAAGATTAATTCGATGGCTTCTTCATTTCTGAGTATGCAACAAAATATGAATGTGTAACCAAATCAATTCGAAGGCAATGGGACACCAAGGACTGAAGTTGCCTCCAACACAGAGAAGACTCCAGTTGGTCCCAATACCCACGATGACAATGTCGCTAGCCCTGCCATCCCAAACAACAACATTGGATCGACTTCCAAAGGAAAGAAAAATGTGATCTTACTTTCACAAAATTTGAAGGAGGAGGTGGCGAAGGGATATCTTGCAATACGCGCCATTTGTCATCATAGGAAGGTGCTACAAGATGTAGAGGATGTTGTTTGGGTGACAGAAGTAATAGATCCGGATGCACTAATTTTTGATGGTCCACAGAATGGCAAATACAAACTTTGTGATATAGCTGACGGAGGTTTTGTGATTTGGCCAAAGTATCGCGTGCGATATATGTAATTTTTTTTTTTACTTTTGACAGTTATGGTAACAACTCTATTGAACTTTATGTTATTTAGAATATGGTTGGTAATCTTGAATGTTTACTTAAAGGTTATGGCATTATAATTTGATGATCTATAATATGGTTGAATATGGTTGGTAATCTGGAATGTTTACTTACAGGTTATAATATATGACATTATTTTGAATATGGTTGAAATCTATTGAAATGTTTACTAACAGATTATGGAATTATTTAGAATATGGTTGAACTCTATTAAAATGTTTACATATTTGATGATATATAATATTAATGTTGGTAATCTGGAACTTCAAGTACAGGTTATGGCATTATTATACCAACGTTTATAGTTGTTACTAAATTTATTTTTCCAACGGTTTGCTACCATTAGGAAAGTGAATTTGTCGACGGTTGTTTACCGTTAGAACTTTTGGTTTTCCAACAGTTGTTTTTCATGAGGAATTTTAATGTTCCAACGGGTGCTCACCGTTAGGAAACTAAATTTACCAACAGTTTTTTACCGTTAGTAAACGAAATTTACTAACGGTTTTTTACCGTTAGTAAACAAAATTTACTAACGGTTTTTTACCGTTAGTAAAAATTCCCAACACCGTACTTCTAACGGTAAAAAACCATTAGCAATAATTTTCCTAACGCTTATAGTCGTTGGGAAATGAATGTTTTGGTGTTGTATATATATGATAGCTGTCAAGAACATATAAGGAGTCTTCATACATATACATGGTGGCAGATTGTAAGGGATAAGAATGACCGGCCAGCATGAGTATTGAGATCCCGACTGTCCGAAAGAGGCGAAGCCATCAGAACATAGCGCAAGGCATACATTTTTAGGCTCTACAACAAAATCTGGATGACACAAATTAAATGTTACCACGCCTCTCCATCCGAAGGATGTGACAATTCTCCTTCGTCCTTTATGCGTTCTTCGCTGTGCCACGTCATGTGTTCCACTGTATTCAGAGACATATACATCCTCCGCAAGCGCTTCGTGATCGACAAGTAATGCATAAACTTGTAAGGACGTCGTTTTTTAGTTGACTTTTTTTTTCCTGCACTGGCTTGTAACGATCCGTATTACAGAAGCTGTAACTTTCTGATACGCAATTCTCTTTGTAGTACAACATGCATCCGTTGTGACAATAATCTATCTTCTTGTACCCCAGTCCCAGTTGTCGGACCATTATCTTTGACTTGTAGAAGTTTTTTGGGAGCTCTTTTGATTCCTTCGGTAACACCTCCTTGATTAGTTGTGTGATCCGATCATAGCAAACTTGTGGCAAGTTAAAATCAGACTTTATGTTCAGCAACCGCATTGTCATTGACAGTGTGGAATGAGTCTCACAACCAGGATACAGAAGAGTATCTGCGTCCTGAAACATATCATAGAACTCCTTCGCCTCGGGATTAGGATCCTCCAGATCAAAATTAGGCCATGCCGCATGATACACCATATCTCGTGCAAGGTTCTGCAGGTCTCCATAATCAACAGAGCATCCGTCGTTTTCGAGGACATCCATTGCAACATTATCATCAAAAGCATAAATAGCAGCTTCCGCAGCCTGTCTTTTCGAATATAATTCACCTTGCGATGACCACAGGCCGTAATCACGTACGAAATCCTTACGGGTCAAATGATCTCTCACAGTCACCACTTCTTCGTAACGTCTATTGTGACAATTAACACATGGACACTTGATTTTGTTACCGTCCATGTACTGAGCTTTGCTCAGGGCATACTTAAGAAATACTTTCACGCCTGCCTGAAAATCGTCACTCACACCAATTCTGCTCTTGTGTTGCCGTTTGTACATCCATGTACGATCAACAAAGTAACGATTCATCCTCGATTTGGATGTAAAAATCTGTATCGTAAGATAAACTAAACATAAGAATAGCCCGATACCGATACTCATATAGGATTAGGGTTAGGGTTAGGGTTAGGCTCTGATGCCGATACTCATAGGGATAGTCCGATATCGATACTCATAGGAATAGCCCGATACCGATACTCATAGGAATAGTCCGATACCGATACCGATTTCGATACTCATAAGAATAGTCCGATACCAATACCGGGACATGCCAAACTGTATCGGTATCGGTATCGGACAGTATCGGACCGGTATCGGTCAGTATCGGGTATCGGTCAGTATCGGAGCAAAAAATGCCAAACTGTACACTACTTATACGTTGCTACACTACGTTCTATATCATGTTGATTAATCGTACATTAATCTTGGTTATCAACTCTTGACCTTGATTGTTGATCTTGATCAAGAATTAATAATCCTGAATTAATTATAATTATTCTTGACTAATTTCTAGCTAGTTAACTACCTTCCAATTTAGAATTGGAATTCTAATATAAATATTAGATATAATGCAAAAACGCATTCAATTCGTACGGGTCGAACCCGTACCCGAATGAGTTTTCCTTCTTTCCTGTGTCATGATATATGGACACTGTGTCCATGTGTTGAGGACAAGAATGTGTCGACCCCACCTCCCCTGCCCCACCCCCTCCCCGACTCCCTCCCCCACCCCCCTTTCCGACAGCACCCACCCCCACCCCATCCCCCACCCCATCCCCGACCCTCCCCCTCTCCCCGACAGCACAGCACCCCCTCCCCGATCCCCCTCCCCCACTCCCCCTCCCTAACCCCCTCCCCGACAGCACCCACCCCCACCCCCTCCCCGACAGCACCCCCTCCCCGACCCCCCCTCCCCGACAGCACCCACCGCCCCCACCCACCCCTCCCCACCCTGACCTCCCTCCCCCCCGGCCCCGGCGACAGCCGACCTCCACCCCCCCAAAATCCTAAAATAGAGAGAAAAAGGGAGAGAGAGAGAGATAGAGAGAGAGAGAGAGATAGCTTACCTGCGAGATCGCCGGAGGGAGTGAGATCGCCGGAGAGAGAGAGGGGGAAGAGAGAGAGAGTATGTTTGGGGGGGAATGAAAAATTCTCTCCCGTCGGTTCAATTTAAGTTAGGGTACAGTATTTAGCGACGGACTAGCGACGGATATATCCGTTGCTAGTTAGTCGCTAAATACCCACTAGATTACCGACGGAACGTCCGTCGCTAGTCAGGCGCTAATTTTGGTGCCATTTTTTTTTTTCAGATTTTGCCACCAAAATGTGCGACGTATTAGCGACGGAGATCAGTCCGTCGCTAAATTTTCGTCAAATTAGCGACAGAATTGCGACTGATTTTGACACTAAAAAAATAAAAAATTTGTCCATTGCTTTCTGACGGTAGTCCGTCACAAGATAGTCGCTAGTCTGTCGCTATTAGCGACGGATAAGATCCGTCGCTAATAGTCCGTCGTCAAATTGCTGTATTTTAGTAGTGTGAACATATTTGAAATTTGAATGATAAAAAATTAAAGAGGAGTGCATGATGATATTTTAGGAGTGCCAATAACGACATCCTAAATAAATAACTATATATTTATTTGAAATGTCCGACGATATGTACTAAATTTTGTACACACTGTATTGCATACCTTTTGGCCTACAGTTTCCAACTTTTATAATTATTATAAATGAATAGAATAATACGTCTTCATGACTCGATCTACTGATCTTCGATTATCCAAATATAATTTTACACCGCTTCTCGATAATTACAGTAGTCAATTGTAATTGAAATCAATGTGTTAAACATGTGTGCATACAGAGAGCTTTAATTTATGTGTGCATGCAGCGCGAGGTTTGATATGAATATGTAGCTACCAACTGTAAACTTGAGGGCGTGTCCCTTACAAGTCATGTCGAAGCCCTGTGCAATACACTCAAGGGTGATCCCACCATTTTTGTCGGTCATCTCCATGCTTGAACCATCAAGTTCTGAAAGGACTACTGGAACTCTCTGCAGCTTCTAGCAACTACGAACTTGAGGACGTGGCGGTGTCCCTTACAAATTAATCATGTCTAAAGCCTCGTGCAGTACACTCAGAGTGATTCCACCATTTATGTGGGTCGTCTCCATGAATCATTAAGTTCAAAAAGACCTACTAGAACTCTCGTATTGTACATGGCATCATTATTGATGCACCTCAACCTCTCGTGTTGTATATTTTTTTGACACCGTCTCGATTATCATGTACATGATGAGTTCATGGCTAGAGAGAAACTCACAATTTTTTTTTCCTTTTTATTAGCTTTTACCATTGTGCGCACTTCTTCACTTTATATTGACTAGAAGGTTCAGACCTTGGTCAATTTGGAGATGACCAGTCTGCAGTTTAGAATCTAAAAAGGTCTGCTCTATAAAGGTACCTTATTGTGTAGTGCAACAAATCCGGGTATAACTCCTGAGTTCGATCAGACTACGTCAATACCCAATAACTACACTTACTAAATATAACGGAAATTGAAATGTACTAGAGTGGAAGTCCTCCTTCAATGACCAAGAACGGAGCCTGAATTTAAGTTTACCTCGGACTGAACTTAAAGCACACATACACAACACCTCGGATTTCTAACTTATTTGAGAATGGATGATGATGGTGGTGGTGGTTGGGATGATGATTGATACTACATAGTATTTTGACGAGCTGGTTCTTCGTCTGCCACAAGTTTTAGAGAGAGAGAGAGAGAGAGAGACGAAGCCGTTGGATTTTGTTTGGAATGGAGGGTGGAGATGGAGTGGAGTGACAATCCGAGGGCTATTGAAATGGACAAATCAGATTGCAGAGTAAAAGAAGATGAATGAAAACCTCCTTTTGTTCAACTATGCTAAGTGGGTAAGTGGACATACTATATGGTTACAAATTTTCTTATCTGGACAATAGCCTAAGGTGAGCCAACCAATAGCTCCGCCATTGCCAGTGACCACCTGGATATGCCCCTGTAAGCGTTGATCCCTCAGTGGCCTCCACTTAAGCAACCAATCCCAGATTCATCTAACAATATGCTACTTTCCTCTGTAAAGCTCATGTACTCCAATTCGGACATGAGTCTGGACTCGAGTCCGGGTACAGATCCAAGCCCCTAGGCAGGAGAGGCTTTAGAAATTGTGTCAAAATTAATAATTAAATATGTAATGATTAGTGTAATGCTTGTATAACTTCACAATACAATATTTTAGGTAATATTTATTTTGGCTAATTAGCATTTATATCCTGAATTTTATATAGAATTTAAGTCCTAATCATATGTCCAATTGAAAATTTTGGATACTAAATTTTTTTTTTTTTTCTCATTATACCCCAATATCAATCATGTGCTGGGTATTGCCCTTGGACTATGTTGAGAGTATAATGGAAAAACACAAAAAAAAACCAGGATCTATAGTTTTAAATTGGACATGACATGACTTAAATTCTAAGTTAGTATAAAATTTAGGATCTAAACACTAATTAGTCATATTATTTTTATTTTATTTTAAGTAAATACTTTAATTCAAATTTAATATTATAAAGAAATGTATTTTTTTAAAAGATATTAATAAAAAGAATTTAATTTATTCTACTGATATATAATTCCTTTTCATTTAGACAATTTATATGGGCACATCAAGAAGTGATCAAGGCTATTCTATTTCAAAGTTTGATTTGTTTACAAGTTTGTCATTGAAAAATTTGATCAGGGCTATTCCATTGATTGGTATAAAAGTCAATTCGTTTATTTTTGCTCTTCTTTTCTTCCTCAACACATCCAAGAAGCAGAAGAAGAACAACAAGAAGAACAGGAACAAAAATGTGGGATGTGTTTTCTTCTCTTTTTGTTCTTCTCCACCATTTTCATCATCACCATCTCCATCAAAATCCTAATCTCATTTCCTTCAAAACCCTAATTTCCTTCTCAATTTCAATTTCGATGGCACCCAAAGGCTCCTCATAATGGTCAAACCCTAATATTGGTGGAAACCCTAATATTGGTGTGTACAAGTGCAAACTAGGACTTCCTAATTTTCTGGCAGCCCCACAAATTGATAGGACTGTCAGAAATAGTGGCAGTTCTACTTCACAGCAAGTGAAAGAAAGGACTGGCACAAATTCTGGCAGTCCTACAATATTATTTCATAGCTAACAATATAAAAAATATATAAATTTATTTTATTTTATTTTTTTTAAAATTCTAATCAATATTTTAGTTTAAACCAAATGTAACGTAAGTTAGGTAAGATTTCACTTAACTTGAGAAAGTAATTTTATCTAACTCATAGTCAACATTTAATTAGCTATTTAAATTTAATTTTCTATTATATTTAACCCATCATATAAGTTTAAATTTAACCAATTAAAATTTAAGTTAATTTAATCTAATTTATCATTTCAAATATTATCTAAAAATTATCTATTACTTAATATAATCTGAATAAACTTGAAACTTTAATAGACTAAGTTTAAATAGTTTTAAGAACATTTAAAAATATATCATGATAATTTCGTAAAAGTACTTCAAAAAAAAAAAAATTATGTCATTGGTTTGGTCCAGATTTGGTTGGTATGGAGGCATTGGTTTAATTGAGATGGATATGTTTAATAAAACTATAAGCCATTGGATAACAATGAACTGAGTGGCCGAGCATTTAATGTTAAACTATATGATATTTTAATATATATTTTTCTTCTGAAGAAGGTCGCGGAAGCTCATGGTTTAAAGTTTTTATTTTGTTTGATTTAAGTTAAAAGAGAGGAAAAAAGTAGTGCATCCTAAAAGATCGAAAAATGTTACCGAAACTCATGGTTTAATTTTTTTTTTTTTGGTTAAGTTAAATAAAGTGGGAAAAAATAGTGCAACCTAAAGAATAGGAATATGTTCGGCTTTAATTTTTAAAGATAGTGGATCCTAAAAGACATTTTTATCCTAACATAAATTTTATTTCATAGCCAAGAATCTAAAAAATTTAATTTAATTTTAAGATGACAAAATTTTATTACCTAAAATTTAATTTAAACATAATCTAAGGCAAGTTAGATAAAATTGTAACTTAACCTATGAAAGTAATTTTTCTAATGCACAATCAACATTTAATTAGCTATTTAAAATTTAATCTACTATTACAATTTAATTTTTATATTTAATCTAATTAAAATTTAAATTATTCTAATCTACTTTATTTTTTCATTTGTTATCTAAAAATTATCTATTACTTAAGATTCTGTTGGGTCAATTTTTTTTGTTTTATATTTATGTTTGGTTGAACGTTGCATTTTTTCAGTTTCCAAAGTTTTCCAACATGACACAAATCTTTATATTGTTGGGAATTTTTTTAGTTGTATTATGTAATAAAATTAAGGATTACAATTTTTATTTCAGTCAAAACTATATTTTAAAATCTTATTTCATTCAAAGTTACTACTTTAAAGTAATTAAATCTAGCATTTGAATTAATCTTATCTAAGAATAAATTTTTTAATCTATTCTAATTTAAATGAATGTAATCTAAAATTATCTGTATATCTTCGTCTTAGAATTAAAAATAGAAAAAGAACTATTAGTTAACAATAGATGAGAGGAAAACTAGCTTATTTATAATATTTTTCTATTTTATTATAGTTTTATATTTATATGTGTTTAGACAATCTACAAAAGTCCTATGGTTGACCAATATAAAACAAATAGGACAACATATGCTACCAATTTCCATTCATTTTAAATCTGAGTTGGAAGTATATTTCTAACTATTACTACCCACAAAAATATTTGACATATATTTTAAGTTATACAACTTGATATTTGACATTTTTGAGTTATACAACTTGAAGGGACATTTTTTTACCAAGATACATTTATATTTTGATTGCTAAGAGGTAATATGCAGCCAATTAAACACTGATAATGCATGAAAGAATTTGGCCATGAATCTAGTTAGCATTATAATTTAAAAAATGACACATTTTTATTGAAAAAGGAACTTAGTATATTAAATTAAAGATTACATTTTCATACTTTTCATACCTTTCTGAGCTCTGTGATTCGTGCCAATGTCTCATCTCTCAATTTTTTTTTTTCTGTATATTTTATTTCCTCCGCTTTCATATACGCACAAATAAATTTTACACACCAAAATATACGAAAAGTTGCAAAGAAGAAAAAGAGAGGAAGTGAATAATTCACGAACCTGATACGAAAATGATGATGGATACGATTGGAGTTTTTAGGCAATAAATACGAACTTGCCTGGCTTGCCAGTATGGGGGACCTAATTCAGAAGAAATCGTCAGAAGAAATCGAAGAAGGATCATATGCCAAAAGTGCAAGTATTCCAAACTTTTTTTTTGCATGAACTACTATAAAATTTATTAGAAAAAAAATAAAACTATTAGCAAGTTCACTGACCGTACTTGAGAACTATTTCGTTCGAAACTGCAACCATTACCAATAGAATTGCTTTCCCTAAAAGATAAAAAGTTATAGAATTAATTTTTAATGTCTAAAGAAAAAGGTAGATAACTACGCTCCAGAAAAAAAGATTGGAGAAAAAAGCCTTTTTTGTTAATTTGATGGTTATGAAAATAGAGAAAGGGAAAGAAATATGAGGTCGTGCGTCAGGTAGTTATGAAAATAGCGGAAGAGAATAAATATGAGATAGACGTGCATCATAAAACAGAAGATTAGATTACCGTAAATTTTAAATTTTAAATAAGTGAGTATAAATGACATTATTATCCTTAGATAAATATAATTTAACTACCTAGCTATCTAATAATCTATATCATCCAAATGCCCCTGGTATTTGGATTATATATATATATATATATATATATATATATATATATATATATATATATATATATATATATTGTGAAACCCAGTCTTAGAATTTGTAATGTTATTTATTATTATCATTATAATATCATTATTATTATTATTATTATTATTATTATTATTATTATTATTAAATTGTGGGTTTAAAATTAGTTTCAAATTAATAACTTGGATCTTTGGTTGCTGACCTGAACCAGTTCGAACCCAACTTCCCGAAACCCAATTGGAACCCATTTCCTTTTCATTTGAAAATCCTGTTTTCTTTTTCAATAAATAAATATTAAATAAATAACTAATCCTAACTACCCCAACCCCACGACCAGCACTCACCTCCCCAAATTTTCCTCTCCTGTGATTTCCCACCACACACATCTCTCCTCTCCCTCTACTTCATCTCCTCCATATATTATTTCCCTTCACCTTATTATAACTACTCACACCACCACCCACCAGCACCACTCATTCCCTCAACTCTCCCTAAAGAAAACCCTTCCCCCCAAACCTCCCTAGCTCCTCTAGAACCTCCGTCTCCCGAAGTCGCTCGCACCCATCCGCGACTCCGCCGGTGCCGACCCGCGCGACCCCGACCTCCGCCGACGGCCAGCGTGCGGCCCCGCGTCCACAGCACTCCGTGCGCCCCCCCTCTCGGCCTCGCCACCCCCCCGCGGTCGCCCCTGGCCGCGTCCAGCGCAGCGTCTCCAGCCCCGACACCGCCAACCCGCGACTCCGCCCGCGGCTCCCCAGCCGGCCGCCCATCTCCTGGCCGCGCCCCTTCGGAGCCGAGCCCCTGTTCGGCCGTGCCCTAGCGCCGCCATCCAGAGCCGAGCCATTCCCGCTTGGCTGACTCGTGCCCCGCGAGTCGCCGGCACCCGCCTCGGCCTTTTCCAGCGCTGTCCCGGGTTTACGTTGCTGCTCGGATCTCTATTATTTCCTTAATTTGCATCTGAGAGCTCTAGCCGAGCAACCCAAGGTATAACTCCTCTGTCCCGTCCCATTACGTTTGTCTATGATGAGATTGGCCCCGATCCCTTTCCGGGAATTCGGATTTTGTTACGTTTTTGGTTTCGGAAATTTCGGAACCATTTGATTGATATGTTCTGAGGATACTTTGATATTTCTTAGTTCTGTTGGCTTGGTTTGGATTTTTTCGAGAAACTTTCAGAAAAGTTTCTGTTGGTTTTCTGTGAGGCTTTCCGAGATGGTTTCGGGATTTCTGAATTCGTTTCGGGTTTTCCGAATATTTCCGGAAACATTTCTGTGAATATAAATTTTTATATAAAAATGGTTTGGAATTGAATTCTGGGTGTTCCCTGGTTTGGGACTTTTTATTAATGGTGATTATGGCACACTTTTTTCAGTTTTTGGGTTGACCGAAAATAGAGGAAGTGCTGCTGGATTTTTCTATAAAATTTAATTATATAATTTTTAAAATGATTTTAAAATGGTTTTCGGAAAAGAATATTATTTTGGATTGGGCGACGACCGTATTGGTCAATGGGCCCTGGCTAAGTACAAACGAAACCGGTTTCGTCCGGACGTTGAGGCATTAGCCTATATGACGATTGGACCAATATCTGAGACTCACTATTAATTTAATTTATTTTTATTATTAGTTTATTCATAATTAAATTGTAGGATAATTTTATAACTAACAAATATTTCTTCTTATTTCAATTCATGTAAAATAATTTGTAAGGGCATAAGTCCAGCTTTTCTATTTCCTTTCTCTGTGGCATGTAAATATTGTAGCGTAGTTATTTTCTTTTGTTTTCTGGTTTTGCTGGTTTTTAGCGTAGACGCGTAAAAAACTGAAATAAATAATATTTTTGATATAGAAAAATTAATAAGATTTCTCTCACATTAAAATTTACAAGTTTGTAATATTTTAAACAAAGATCATGTTTTCTCATTAAACAAGAAATTTAGTTTTATATTTATAATTACGAAAATACAAAGTTTTAACCAATTAAATTGGTAACTACGAGTTTTTCCAAAATAAAAGTTAAAGTAATCTTTTCCTCGTAATTAATTACAACGCACCCGATAATCGAGATTTGTTTGTGATTGTGTAATCAAGATTAAAATTGATTAGGACACAACTTAGAGATTTCAACTAGCATAGTTAGCATGGTAACTCTGGAATCTGAGTCGAACTTCTCGAATATAGGATTTTGAGGACGAGTCTAGTTTCCATCTCGAAGTCTTCAACCCTTCAAATCCAGTCAAACCAAGACAAGTACATTTTGTGTTAGTTTACAATTATTTAATAATCGTTTTATTGTAAGTTTAAACCACGATGCAACACGGAACTCTCTCTGAGAGAACTGACTGTAACTACTGTAACTGTTTGGGGACTGGGGGAGTAGTGTAATGAGTATGACCACATCCAAAGTAATAATTTAGAACTGTATTAGCTTACCCCTCATACACACGGGGATAAGCCATATCATTCGCTGTACAAGCCAAGCCGGTCATATTCATTGCCTATTCACATCACAATGTTTTAACTGCTGGAGAACTGTTTATTTTTCAAATTGTTTAAAAGTGCATGATTCTATTATTATTTTAATTGTTGGATTAGCATGAATTGTACTTTGCTCCCTCCTGACTGGAGATAACATTTTTAGGGGATATTGAGGATGTTGAGCTGTTATACAACATATATTATTTTAATTGTTGGATTAGCATGAATTATACTTTGCTCCCTCCTGACTGGAGATAACATTTTTAGGGGATATTGAGAATGCTGAGCTGTTATACAACAGCTATTAAGACCCGGTTCTGTACCCCGTGGTGTTGCCAGAGTCCCCTTTGGAGGATGCAGGACCTGAGGCCGATGAGCCGAACGCTTAGCTAATTTTCCTGTTTCTAGTTTTATTGTTTTAAAATTTTGTTATTTGAATTTCAGCATTTTATTTCAGTCTTTCTAATTCCAGTGTACTTTTCTAATGTTTAATAAAGTTTTAAATTCCCGAATATTGAGTTGTGACAAATATAGATGTTGTTGTGGTTACCTGCTAATGGAACAGCTTACTGCCGCCGTCTTAACAATGGTGCAGGCTGGGCATGATCCGGTTCGACCCAATTATTTGGGATCGGGTCGTGACATATTTTTAGTGGTGGCCCATGCAGGTCACAACAACCTAGGAAAATATACCTAGAAATAAATAGAACACTAGAACATTGATTTGTCACAACATAGGTCCGAATTATATACATAAATATTTTTGTTTGATTATAGACTGGTAGGATACCTTGCTTATGTTTGCATCCTAAACCTTCCAGAGAATGGCCATTGACAAGACCAATCCTGCTGGCGATGAGGTGTCATCTCCGGATCATATCCCATCTCCTCAACCAAGTCCAGTGTTTATTTCCTCGCAACTGATTGACCGTCCCCATAATGCATCCAGTGAAGTTTTCACTACACTAGCGATTCCTACCTCTTCTCAAACTGAGTTACATTTTCTTGGTGAAGCACCCATTCCTGTTGCTCCACCAGTACCAGCAAACACCTCCCAAATGGTTGTCCTATTTCAAGAAAACCTGGAGTTCCAGAAGGCTCAAGCTGAAGCCCAGCAGGAACAGATGAATATCACGAGAGAAGTCATGAAGAACGTCAATGTTGTAGCCTTAGCTATCTTAAACCAAATTGGAGCAGAACCTCGTCTTGGGAGGGATACCCCTGAATCTAGAAGATATTTGAGCCCTATCCGGCAGTCATATCGTAAGAAGCTATTGGTTTGTGACTACTGTAAAAGGCTTGGTCACCAAGCTAATATTTGTCGCAAAAGATTGGGGAAATATTTGGCATGTGGATCTGCTGAACATCGGGTAAAGGACTGCCCCTTATCTTTCTATCAAACCAGAGCACATATCCCAGCAACACCTGTTAGGCCACAACCTAGGGACTCTCTTCCTATCCAGCAGACCTTGCCTCCTACAATAAGGCAGGAAGCAGACTCAAGGTTCATAGAAGATGAAGCAGTTGGAGACTGCTCATGCAAGAGCCAGAACCATGAAAAATAGTACCTAGGACTGCTGAATAGCATTATCTATTGTTATAAGAAGTTGTAACAGGATGTCCTTAGATCAATCATGAGATTTTTTGCTGTAATTCTTCACATGAATAAAATTCTTAGTTACACCTTTATGGTAGATGTCTTCCCTGATAGTCTTCCCGGATTACCCCCCAGATCGAGACATAGGGTTCACCATTGACCTAGTCCCCGGCTCTCCTCCTATTTCTAAGGGATGCTACAGAGTCAACCCGAAGAAGGCCAAGGAGATGAAGGACCAGATTAATGAACTGAAGCCTCTGGAATTCATTCGAGACGGAGCTTCATCCTGGGGAGCACCTGTCTTGTTTGTGCCCAAGAAGGACGGAACAGTACGGATGTGCATCGACTACCGGGCGCTGAATAATATCACTATCAAGAACAAGTACCCTCTGCCCGGTCGATGACCTATTTGATCAATTGTGCGAAGCCAAGGTGTTTTCGAAGATTGATCTTAGATCTGACTACCATCAGATCAGGGTCAGGAAGGAAGATATTCCCAAGACGGTATTCAACACCAAGTATGGACAATTTGAATTATTGGTCATGCCGTTTGGACTGACAAATGCTCCTGCGGTATTCATGAACCTCATGAACAAGGTTTTCCATGAATACCTGGATCAGTTTGTTGTTGTCTTCATCGATGACATACTGATCTACTCGAAGACTGAAGAAGAGCATGAAGAGCACCTGAGGAAAGTTCTGAGCACCTTGAGGAAGGAGAAGCTCTATGGTAAGATATCTAAATGCGAATTCTTTTTAGACAAAGTGGATTTTCTGTGCCATGTTGTCACAGGAAAAGGAATTTCGGGGATCCAAAGAAGATAGCTGCTATTGAGAAGTGGACTGCACCAAGTTCAGTTGCAGAAATCAGAAGCTTTTTGGGTTTAGCTGGCTACTACCGGAAGTTTGTAAAGGATTTCTCCAAGATTGCTGAACCAATGACGAAGCTTACCAGGAAGAACGAAGAATTCATTTGGTCTGAAGCTTGCCAGTCAGCTTTTGAGGAACTGAAGAAGAGACTTACAACTGCGCCGATACTTGCGCTACCTGTCGCGCCCCAGAACCAGAATACTGGAGAGCGGGGGAATGACTCAGCCAGCTACGTATTACGGGTAGATGATTACCGTATAATACGATCAATGCTGTCTAAAAGACGAGGGGGTGCATACTACATGACAGTCTCACTATGGTCACTTCACATCTATTGTCTCAATCATTCAAACAAGAAACAGTAATAGAGAACATGTAAGATAAAGCAGTAAGGCGTCCCCAAACGCTCTGTCAAAATATTCTTGATATCTGGCTTTACAAAACATAGCCCGATTGATATAGCAAAAGTATACACAATTGTTATCAGCTGCAGTCTGACTTTAATTACAATTATGTAAAAGTAAGTACAAGACAATCCGACTAACATGTCGGTGCCAAACGGCTAAGTATAAAGTAGATAACAAAACGAGCGGGGAAGTAAGAAACCCACTCGAGTCCTCCTGCGATCATCCCTCTAGTGTTGACCATCTTGGAGGTAGAAGTAAGCTGGATCCTCGGAGACCGGCTCTAAATCTGGCCATGCAAAACCAGAGAGGTTAGACCTCTAATAGCAAGTACCACAAGGGAGCACGACATGAGAACTAAAACCAGTAAGTAAGAGAATATAATAATAGATCTCTGCTTTCCACTAGGATTCACATCACATCACGACACTTCGAACCAACCTCCCAACCAAACAAGGACAGAAGTTAGCCCGTCATGTCCTGACATTCTGATCATCACAGTTAGGCAACAGAGTAGGTACAGTACACAAACAAATCATCTTGAACGGCCAATCAACTACTATGGCTTGCTATTGTGAGTCCCAAGTTATCCTGGAATTATGCAATTAGGGATTCCTCAGTTCTTACTATGTGCAAGCAAGGCTAGTCTATCCAATCAATCAATTGCGCCAATCATGTATTTAGACGAGTCCCACCGGGACGTCCGCCGTTAATATAGCATGTACAATAATATAAGCAGATACTGTTCCCTGCCCGTGTGACAGATTTACAGTATCTGTGGGAACCAGCCGGCCCGTCGGGCACTTAATAGTCCCAAGGGGGCTGCCATGTAAGAACTCGGGAATCCATTCTCTCCATGCCATCATTATTTTATTTAACTTAATAGTCTCTACGTTGAGTGAAGTTCCATGCCGTGGATCATGGTCATTCAAATGAGTACTTTCGTACGGGGTACGATATGCGCAACTCTACAACGATACCCGTGCGGCTAGGTTGTAGGTTTTACATAGCGTGATGCAACAATCAAATCTGACCACGGAGTAATCATGCCTTGACCATAAAGTACACATGCTATTTTTGTAAGATAGATAAATAGCTAAATAAATAAATAATTTGAAGCCTGCATGTGCCTGTATGCCAATATTCGGGATTGGCTAATCGAGTACAATAGTTCATTACATGAACGTGTCTCATTCATTTCATTCAATAAGACGACTAGCCAGTCTCTTAGTTCCAACTAGGAACGCATGATCAATTTTAGTCAAGATAACCATTATCATCAAATGGTGACAAGGCATGAAAGTCAAATAGTATTCAATGGAGTCGAGTCTACGACTCTCAGGGTTTAATTCCAGTCAATCGGGGTATCTATAGCTCAATTCACGACACATGGTACATCTCACGTAACAATCTATATTTAACAGAAATATTAACATGTCATGGTTATATCAAGTTTATGCAAAAAGGCGTAAGGATATAAAATAGACGTTAAACATCTAATAAGATATCAATATACAGGGCTATAGAAGATCCAGGGTAAGCAGGCTACTCTCATGTCAGCCTACGCTCATGTCAAGCTACGCTCAGGCCAGCGTACGCTCGGGTCATGCTACGCTCAGGTCAAGCTAGCGTATGCAAGTCATACGCTTCCAAAAGACAGCGTATGAACTCCATACGACTCCTTACTATCCAAGTCAGCGTATGTAAGTCATACGCTCCCAAAAGGTAGCGTATGGACTCCATACGACTCCTGACCATTCAAGTCAGCGTATGCAAGTCATACGCTCCCAAAAGGTAGCGTATGGGGACTGCGCTGCACTAAAGAGCGCGCGCAACTCAGTGGCATAAGCTAAAAAGCTTGCACACTGCTCACTGTCTTCTCCAAACAGCAAGAACTCCATGGTTACACCCCAAAGCTTCAAAAGTCCATAACTTGGTCAAAACAAGTCCGAATCCAACTTTGCAAAGGTCAAAATTGGGTAGAATGAAATCTTCTACAATATGGAACCATCAAAACTTGAAAACAAAGAAGTTTGATAGATCAAAACCACCAAACCCCGAAAATAACTCATTTCTAGATCTACAAAAATTAAGACTTCGAAATGAAAAATGCTAAGTTCTAAACTCTCTTAGGATCTTGCGAGGAAGATAAATGAACTACAAAAACATGGGTTCTCATGGGGAGCAAGTTGTACTTGCCTACGGTTTGGTAGGTGGAGAGAGTAATGAAGAAGAAGAAGAGGAGTAATGGTGAGAATGAGTAATGAGGAGAGTGAATGGAGAGGGTGCTTAAAATAGAAAAGGGGTTGGTAGGTGGGAGTTGGGCCGGGTCCAATGGGTCCAATCAAAGCCAACCCGAACCCAAAGCCTAGCTAAAGCAGAGAATAAAAGCAGAAAATAAAGTACAGAAATAAAATTGCAGAAATAAATTAACATGATAATTTAAAGAGCAGATTAATTGATTAACATAAAATTAAAGGAATTTAAATACAGGATAATACATGATAAATTTTAATAAATATATGATAAATACTAAATAAATACACCTGAGTTGTACATGTATAAAAATACGCATTCTGGGAACGGGGAGTGACACTACCCGCAGGTACCGACGGTTTCTCAATTTATAGTGATGCTTCCGGTAAGGGATTGGGCTGCGTTCTTCAACAACACGGAAAAGTAATTGCTGATGCATCTAAGCAATTACGGACTCATGAGAAGAACTATCCCACACATGATTTGGAGCTTGCAGCGGTGATATTTGCATTGAAGCTATGGAAGCATTACCTTTATGGAGAGAGAGTAGAAATATTTACAGACCACAAAAGTCTTAAATATGTTTTCACTCAGAAGGAGCTGAACATGCGACAAAGACGATGGCTGGAGCTGATGAAAGATTTCGACATCAACCTGCAGTATCATCCGGGTAAGGCTAATGTTGTTACAGATGCACTTAGTCGATACCCGATGGCAATGTTCTTGACCAAGGAGCGTCATTTGTTGGAGGACATGGGAAAGCTTGGACTGGAAATTGTACTGCCTGAAGAAGAAATGAAGAAACTGGGAAGAGAAGCCATTGTACCAGGAGCTGAATCAACAATGATGCAGTTGCAAGTGCGTTCAAGTCTTATGGACAGAGTCAAGGAGACACAATTCTAAGACGAGATGCTTTGCAAACTCAGAGACCAAGTGCTGGCAGAAACACTTGAAGGATTCTCAATTGCCAGCGACGGAGCACTGAAGAATGGTATAAGGCTTTGCGTACCAACTGGCGAACTGAGGAACGAGCTGATGCAAGAAGCGCACCAGTCGCAGTATTCCATACATCCTGGAGCCAACAAAATGTATCGGGATATGCGTACTATAGTGTGGTGGTATGGAATGAAGAAGGATGTATCCGGGTATGTGGTTAGATGTTTAATTTGTCAACAAGTGAAAGCTAGCAGGCAGAGACCAACAGGACTATTGCAGCCGCTTGACATCCCGGAGTGAAAATGGGAGCACATAACAATAGATTTCGTGTCAGGACTGCCTCGATCCCAAGGAGGGAAGGATGCCATTTGGGTAATTGTGGACCGACTGACAAAGTCAGCTCACTTTATCCCCTTCATGGTTGGTCTATCCACCGAGAAGTTGGCAGCACTGTACATGCGGCATATCTACCGAATTCATGGAGTTCCGGTAAGTATTGTGTCTGACAGAGATACTAGATTTACCTCTCACTTTTGGAAGAGTTTGCATGACAGTTTGGGAACACAACTGAAGTTCAGCACCGCCTACCATCCCCAGACTGACGGACAATTAGAGAGAACAATCCAGACGCTAGAAGACATGCTGAGATCCTGCGTCTTAGAATTCGGAGGGTCTTGGGAAGACCATTTGCACTAGTAGAGTTCTCTTACTACAACAGCTGGCTTGTGCTACCAAGCCAGCATTGGTATGACCCCATTTGAAGCTCTCTATGGACATTGTTGTCGTACACCACTTGCATGGGACGACGTAGGAGGAAGAGTACTGCTGGGTCCAGAGATGGTGACTGACACAGTAGAGAAGGTAAGAATGATCAGAGACAAGCTCAGGATTGCCCAGGACAGACAGAAGCATTGGGTTGATAGTAGTCGTCGACCAGTGGAGTTTGAAGAAGGAGATAGCGTTTTTGTGAAGTTTTCTCCTACCAGAGGAACGATCAATTTTGACGGAGCGGGGAAATTAAGGCCAGGTACATCAGGCCATTTGAAGTTTTAAGACGAGTTGAAAAATTAGCGTACCGGTTAGCTCTACCAGCTAATCTTAAGAGTGTGCACAACGTCTTCTACGTATCACAGCTCAGACGCTACATTCCGAATCCGAGTCATATTTTGGATAATTCAGAGCTGAAGATTGGACTCAACCTTTCAGAGCCAGAGAAACCAGTAGCAAGCGTAGTCAGAGGTGAGAAGAAGATCAGAAAATTTAGCCATCACATAACTCCTATTTCTTATCTTTTCGTTCTAAACTTGACTGATGCTGCTAAGTTAGCCTAGTTTTGCAAGCTATTTCTTTATCAAGCTTGATTATGATAGTATTTTATTGGGTGCACCTACTAATATATTGTCTAATCAGGACCGGTGTATGATGGTCTGATCAACCTCGTGTACTTTGGTTCGCTTTTGTATTTTTCTGCATGGATGATATCATAAATGAAACTTGTCCCTAAACAGTATCATCCACGACTGCCTTGGAAATTCTTATTGTTGGATCTGAGTTACGGGCGTAGTACCTGTACCTGCTTGATTTGAGTTTATCCTACCCCCCTAACCCTGCCTTTAATTTCGAGGACGAAATTTTCTAAGAAGGGAAGATTGTGAAACCCAGTTTTAGGATTTGTAATGTTATTTATTATTATCATTATAATATCATTATTACTATTATTATTATTATTAAATTGTGGGTTTAAAATTAGTTTCAAATTAATAACTTGGATCTTTGGTTGCTGACCTGACCCGAGCCTGGACCAGTTCGAACCCAACTTTCCGAAACCCAATTGAAACCCATTTCCTTTTCATTTGAAAATCCTGTTTTCTTTTTCAATAAATAAATATTAAATAAATAACTAATCCTAACTACACCAACCACACGACCAGCACTTACCTCCCCAAATTTTTCTCTCCTGTGATTTCCCACCACACACATCTCTCCTCTCCCTCTACTTCATCTCCTCCATATATTATTTCCCTTCTCCTTATTATAACTACTCACACCACCACCCACCAGCACCACTTATTCCCTCAACTCTCCCCAAAGAAAACCCTTCCCCCCAAACCTCCCTAGCTTCTCCAGAACCTCCGTCTCCCGAAGCCGCTCACCCCCATCCGCGACTCCGCCGGCGCCGACCCGCGCGACCCTGACCTCCGCTGACGGCCAGCGTACGGCCCCGCGCCCACAGCACTCCGGGCGCCCCCCCTCTCGGCCTCGCCACCCCCCGCGGTCGCCACTGGCCGCGTCCAGCGCAGCGTCTCCAGCCCCGACACCGCCAACCCGCGACTCCGCCGGCGGCTCCCCAGCCGGCCGCCCATCTCCTGGCCGCGCCCCTTCGGAGCCGAGCCCCTGTTCGGCTGTGACCTAGCGCCGCCATCCAGAGCCGAGCCATTCCCGCTTGGCTGACTCGTGCCCCGCGAGTCGTCGGCGCCCGCCTCGGCCTCTTCCAGCGCTGTCCCAGGTTTACGTTGCTGCTCGGATCTCTATTATTTCCTTAATTTGCATCTGAGAGCTCTAGCCGAGCAACCCAAGGTATAACTCCTCTGTCCCGTCCCATTACGTTTGTCTATGATGAGATTGGTCCCCGATCTCTTTCCGGGAATTCGAATTTTGTTACGTTTTTGGTTTCAAAAATTTCGGAACCATTTGATTGATATGTTCTGTGGATACTTTGATATTTCTTATTTCTGTTGGCTTGGTTTGGATTTTTTCGAGAAACTTTCGGAAAAGTTTCTGTTGGTTTTCTGTGAGGCTTTCCGAGATGGTTTTCGAATTTCTGAATTCGTTTCGGGTTTTCCGAATATTTCCGGAAACATTTCTGTGAATATAAATTTTTATATAAAAATGGTTTGGAATTGAATTCTGGGTGTTCCCTGGTTTGGGAATTTTTATAAATGGTGATTATGGCACACTTTTTCCAGTTTTTTGGTTGACCGAAAATAGAGGAAGTGCTGCCGAATTTTTCTATAAAATTTAATTATATAATTTTTAAAATGGTTTTAAAATAGTTTTCGGAAAAGAATATTATTTTGGATTTTGGGCGACGACCGTATTGGTCAATGGGCCCTGGCTAAGTGCAAACGAAACCGGTTTCGCCCGGACGTTGAGGCATTAGCCTATATGACGATTGGACCAATATCTGAGACTCACTATTAATTTAATTTATTTTTATTATTAGTTTATTCATAATTAAATTGTAGGATAATTTTATAACTAACAATATTTCTTCTTATTTCAATTTATGTAAAATAATTTGTAAGGGTATAAGTCCAGCTTTTCTATTTTCTTTCTCTGTGGCCTGTAAATATTGTAGCGTAGTTTTTTCTTTTGTTTTCTGGTTTTGCTGGTTTTTAGCGTAGACGCGTAAAAAACTGAAATAAATAATATTTTTGATATAGAAAAATTAATAAGATTTCTCTCATATTAAAATTTATAAGTTTGTAATATTTTAAACAAAGATCATGTTTTCTCATTAAACAAGAAATTTAGTTTTATATGTATAATTACGAAAATATAAAGTTTTAACCAATTAAATTGGTAACTACGAATTTTTTCAAAATAAAAGTTAAAGTAATCTTTCCCTCGTAATTAATTACAACGCACCCGATAATCGAGATTTGTTTGTGATTGTGTAATCAAGATTAAAATTGATTAGGACACAATTTAGAGATTTCAACTAGCATAGTTAGCATGGTAACTCTGGAATTTGAGTCGAACTTCTCGAATATAGGATTTCGAGGACGAGTCTAGTTTCCATCTCGAAGTCTTCAACCCTTCAAATCCAGTCAAACCAAGACAAGTACATTTTGTGTTAGTTGACAATTATTTAATAATCGTTTTATTGCAAGTTTAAACCACGATGCAACACGGAACTCTCTCTGAGAGCACTGACTGTAACTACTGTAACTGTTTGGGGACTGGGAGAGTAGTGTAATGAGTATAACTACATCCAAAGTAATAATTTAGAACTGTATTAACTTACCCCTCATACACACGGGGATAAGCCATATCATTCACTGTACAACCCAAGCCGGTCATATTCATTGCCTATTCACATCACAATATTTTAACTGCTGGAGAACTGTTTATTTTTCAAATTGTTTAAAAGTGAATGATTCTATTATTATTTTAATTGTTGGATTAGCATGAATTGTACTTTGCTCCCTCCTGACTGGAGATAACATTTTTAGGGAATATTGAGGATGCTGAGCTGTTATACAATAGCTATTATGACCCGGTTCTGTACCCCGTGGTGTTGCCAGAGTCTCCTTTGGAGGACGCAGGACCTGAGGCCGATGAGCCGAACGCTTAGCTAGATTTTCCTGTTTCCAGTTTTGTTGTTTTGAAATTTTGTTATTTGAATTTCAGCATTTTATTTCAGTCTTTCTAATTCCAGTGTACTTTTCTAATGTTTAATAAAGTTTTAAATTTCCGAATATTGAGTTGTGACAAATATAGATGTTGTTGTGGTTACCTGCTAATGGAACAGCTTACTGCCGCCGTCTCAACAACAGTGCAGGCTGGACATGATCCGGTTCGACCCAATTATTTGGGATCGGATCGTGACATATATATATATATATATATATATATATATATATATATATATATATATATATATATATATATATATATAGCTTTAGTATACTTGTCCCGCTTTCAAAATACGGTATGGTCGAACATGTAACAAATATTCGAGACTACACGACATACAAATACATCAATACCAGTATTCGCGATCGTCGTCTATAACAAATATTCCAGACTACACGACATACAAATACATCAGTACCCGTATTCGCGATCGTCGCCTATAAGATTCTATAGTAGAAATTTGAATATCCTATCCACACACACATATATATATATATATATATATATATATATATATATATATATATATATATATATATATATATATATATATATATATACTAGTTTACATGTACGTACTTTGTACGTATTTTAATTAGAATATTATAAGGTCAGTTGTTGCATTTTTGTCTTTTTATGTGATTATTCATGTGTGTGTGTTTTCTTTTTACAATGCCAAGATATTTAAAGTATATTATTTTTACCATTGGAACATAAAAAGTTGTATGGTAAAAGAAAACTTGCATGCAACTTTTATTGCTTTGACTCATAAACATAAATGACATGCAATTTGACATAATAACATCATGTTTATAATATACTCGAGGGTATTTTAGGAATTCAAAAGTTTCACCACCAACTTTTCCTATTATATAGTAGAACTAGCATATGTGCACGTGCCTTGCACGTATTTTAACATTTTTTAATTAGTTTAGGAAGACTTTTTAGGAAGACCAAAGGATATTTTCGGAATTCAAAAGTTTCACCACGTATTTTAACATTATACTAAGTTGTCCTTAATAAAATTAAAGAACTATTTTTAATTAGTATAAACATGTAAGGATATTTTCGAAATTCAAAAATTTCACCATAATATATATATATATATATATATATATATATATATATATATATATATATATATATATATATATATCTCGCATTAATAACAAAATCTGAACCGCCTGTAGGTTACAAAACTGATGGAAGAGGTGTCCCCCTATCCCCATCCCAAAGGAAAGTATCAACTGCCCAATCAAAACGGCGAACTGCAGAAAAAGAAAATGCACAAAACCAGGACCAAAGCCTTGTTAGCAATCACCCGAATAAAACTCGTATTATACGTGAATTTTTTCGTATCTTTCATAAACGTATAATACTTGCGTACTTTTGACAGATTCAAATAAGTACATAAATTTTAAGGATGCGAAGTTTTAAACGTATTATGTATAAATTATTGACAAATTTGGCACAATAAACATGTTGGAAACCTGTTTAATTAACCAAATTTAACAACATATTTAAGAATTTGAAGTTTCTAAAATCAATATTTTTATTTTTCGAATATTTGACAGAATTTTTTAACATATTTTGTTTGCACTACGTCGATATATACTCGTATTTTTGCCGTCCCGAAGTTTTCCCGTTTGCCGAATTGCTAACAAAGGGACCAAAGTACTCCCAAAATGAAAAGAAACGACTCCCCCCTCCCGGCGTCTGTCTCAGGAAATCGGTGAGTGTCTCTTGATCTCCCCGATAAGTTTCTCCGCTTGCCATCCCTTCCCCTCGTATCTATCTTTGTTCATGTTATTCCAGAGAGCCCAAATAACTCCCGCCACCAACACCTTGTGTAACTATTCGGCGCATTCCACCAATTACAAAGCCGACCCATCATGGAAGACTCCCTGTTGTTGATCTGCATCAGGTTTTCGAAGTAATCCCAAACTTTGTAGGCGATCTCTCCTTGGGATAGGACGTGGCCAATCGTCTCCACCCCATGATTGATACAACAGTAACATTTCGAAGCGAAGCTGAATCCTATGTGCTTAAGGGTCTGCTTGGTAACCGTATTTTCACCGATTTTGGAGTGTTTTTGAACCGATCGTTTATTAAAACCCCTGTTTGTTAATTTTTTTGAGGCACCGGTTTTGGTCGGCTCAAAAATCTCCAAAAACCGGTGTAATGTATTTTTGGGTGACTTTATAAACACCCCAAATCGGTGGATTTTGAGCGGTTCTATTTTTTTATTCCATTTATATCCTCACAAAAATATATATAATTATAACTACAGATACGCTTCCCTATTTAATTTATTCGTGTAAAAAAATTTCAGAACCGCTGGTTAGTGAATTACCAAGCATGAATTGGACTGGTTTAAAAGTCGCTACTTAAAAACCATCCAAAATCGGATCCCTCATAACCGTTCATAATCGGTATTCTAAAAATACCTCATAACCGCGACCCCTACAATTTAGGGGTGGGCACGGGTCGGGCCGGGTCCAAATTTTATGGATCCGGACCGGATCCGTTAATTGGCGGGGCGGGGCGGAACGGGTCCAAAAAATATTGGAACTGGTACGGATTCGACCCGTTCGAAACGGGTCCAAACCGAGCCGACCCGCGGGTCCAAACGGATCCAAAAAAATTCATAAAATTATAGAATAGTAAATATTTATACATGTTCTATTATCTAGAAGAACAAAACAAGTATTATGTTTTCCAATTTCTAGAATTTGTTTACTAAACAATAACGTGTGCTATTATTTATAAATTATAATATAAAAAAATCAAAATTGATAAAAAAAAAAAAATCATACTCCTAGAAACGGGTCGGTTCAGGGCCCCGTTTATTTTGAAAATAGGACCCGCCCCGTCCCGTTAGTGTCACATGACCCGCCCCGGCCCGCCCGTTTAAATTCCAAATTTTAGGAACCGTCCCGTTTGACCAATATACGGTTCGGGCCGGGTCGAAACCGCGGGTCCTGGACCCGTATGCCCACCCCTACTACAATTGCCAAGCAGACCCAGACCCTAACCCTCTCGTCCGTCGGAAGTTTGTCTTTCAGGACTCGCCAAAGCAATAACGACCATTTGGTTGGAATGCAACGGCCCCAAACTTGTTCTGCCGCCGTGTCCCGTAGGCGGACTGACCTTGCCACCCGCCACGCCTATCGGAGCCAGAAGTTCCGGTTCGGCTCCGGTCGCCAGATGATCGAGTCCGAGTTGTCGTTAATGACCAGCCCCAATGCAGCGATGGTGTTAGCCGCCGCCGCTCCGAAAATTTCTGTGCACGTCTCTGTCCCATTGGCCGTTCTTCCAAAGCTGGTGGATGCGGATAGGCTGCTGCCCCCTCTGGTTCCTTGTCTGTAAGCGCTCCTCCCCCACCCATTGGATGCCCGCAGCCACCGATGATCCGTCCCCAAGTCGAAGGCCAAGCAGGCGCTCGGCCAGGAGCCTCCTCCAAGTGGGCGAGCATTTTTGCGCCGCCGACAGGAGCATAGGGAGGGAAGATTTAAAATATTTAGCTTTCATGAAACAGCTCCAAAGGGAATTTTGCACCCTAACCTTCCACCAGAGCTTGATGTTGAAAGCCATCATCCGCCAGTTTACGAAGGCAAGTCCTCCTTTCTTCGTGTTGGTCACAATGTCCCATTTGATCCATTTGTGCTTGGACGTCCGATCATGTTGGCCCTAGAGAAAACTGCTAAACATCTTCTTGATTTGATCAATGACCTGTTTTGGAGGAGAGCATGCGGAGAGCATATAAATAGGCAAGGATTGTAGTACACTACGAATGAGAACTACCTTCCCTGCCGGCGACAGGGTCCTGTAGTGCCAGCCCTCGATGTGAGAGCTAATCTTCTCTAGCAACGGTTCGAAGATATTCGACGTCCTCCGACCGCAAAACATTGGGCATCCCAGGTAGGTGAAAGGGGTATATTCAACCTTATAGCTGCAGAGCTGCTCTATCGCTTCCAATCTAGGCCGCGGGAAAGAGTGATGTACGAAGACTTTGGTCTTCTTCTATTGATCGACTAGCCCGAGCATGCCTCGTATTTATTTAGGATCTTTTTCACGGCTCTCAGTGCCCTCTTCTCCCCCGCCGAGAAGATGAGGAGATCATCCGCATATGCAAGATGCGACGCCGTCGGGCAACCGCTTGGAGAGTAGAAATTTTGAGCTTTCCTAGTGCGCCCCTTCTTGATCAAGTTCCTGCTCAGCGCTTCGGCGGCAAGCTCAAAGATTGCGGGCGATAGGGGGTCCCCCTGTCTCACCCCGCTAGACGATTTGAAGAAGCCGGTTAGCTCACCATTGATATTCACCGAGAACCAACTATTGCTAATGAGAAGCCACACCAGGTCAATCCAAGTCTCCGAGAACCCGAATCGCCTGAGCACCCAAATCAGGAACTGCCAATCCAGTCTGTCGTATGCATTCTCCATGTCTACTTTGATGGCCGCGTTCCCTCCTTTATTGTTGTGCCCAATGTTAGAGATGAGCTCCTGAGCAAGCAATATATTGTCCAGGATCTCCCTGTCCTTGACGAAACCGACTTGTTTCGGAAAAATGAGAGTTTATTCCCCACAAGCTTGGAGAAGATCTTATTAATGAAATTGCACATACTGATTGGACGATACGCCGCAAATGATGACGGATTATCACCATTCCGAATGAGCACTAACACGGTGTGAGTAATGGCCTTTGGCAGATGAGCCGTCGTGGCCGCCCAAATGTCTTCCCCGATATAGTCTCAACAGTGAGTATAGAAAATGCCCGTAAAGCCTCCGATCTGGCGATGTTGGAGGGTTCCATACACTGGATGGTGCTTTGGATCTCTTCCCGCGAGGAGGTCGCCATCAGGGACGTGTTCTCCTCTTCCGAAACGAGGTTGGGTATGACAACAATGAAGTCTTCATTATACTCCACACTTCCTTTGGCCATTAGCTTCTCAAAAAAGGCTACAGCTTCAGCTTGAATCTCTTTCTGGTTGGTAAGGATAGAACCCTCTTCACCTCTGATGTTGTTAATGCACAGCTTTCTCTGTTTGTTAGTCACGCAGTCATGATTTTTTTTTGTTGTTGTCATTTTCAAGCTCCCATTTAATCCTGACTTTTTGCTTCCAATATTCCTCTTCGACCGTCAATCTTCTCTTTAGTGCAGCTTGGGCTAAGTGCATCTCTCTTCTGTTCTCCTCGGAGTCAAGCCGTTCGAAGAGCTCTTTCGCCTTCTCAAGTTTGGACTCCGCTCTTCTAGCTTCAAGGAAGATGTTCCCGTATTCACTTCGGCTCCACTTCGCCAAGGCCTTCCTGGTAGCTTTCAAATTAATGGTCAGACTGATCAAAGGATTCGCATGGCCCACCGATTCCCACGCTAGTTGGACCACCTTGTTGAAGTCAGGATGCTTGACCCAGAAGGCGAGAAACCAGAATCTTTTACTAATCGGCAGTTTGGAAATTTGAGTCACCTGAGGGGGGGAGAGGGGGGAGTGATCGGATTCTAGCCGGTTGAGGTGCTGGACCGTCGACGAATGTGTCACGACGTGTATTTACTCTCGGTCAACGAAAGCGTGGTGAGAGCGGCATCGGCGATGAAGCAGTTGAAGTCCCTGATCGAAGCCGGGTCGGGCGGCCTCCCTCCCTTTTTCTCGTCTGTTCTCGTAATAGCGTTGAAATCTCCTCCTATAACCCACGGTTGGGCTATATTCTGCTGTATCGACAGAAGTCTGTCCCATAGGATCGCTCTCCCCTCTTTGTCGTTGCTCCCATGCACAACTGTGATGAAGAAATTCTCCTGCAGCCCCGAAGGCATCCAGGCAGAGCCGGCCCGGAGGTTTAGGTTGCCCTATCCTGGAGATAATTTTGGTTGCCCTTTAACCCTTTGGTGGGGTTATGCTGAGCCTAAGGGGTTGTCCTAGCAAAGAGAGATTGTCCTAGCAGAGGGGGGTTGCCCAAGCTCCAAGGCTTGTCCGGCTTACCCCAGGGCCGGCCCTGCATCCAGGTACAGGTAAGTTCCTGCTCACCATAGTCGACTAAGGTTATCTCTGTCTTAGCCAGAACCTAGCTGCTTTTCTGATTGGTGATAGCGTGAGGGAATCCCAGTTTTATCTGAATTTCCTGATCTGCTCTCTCAGCACTTTTGGCTCGATGACCCCAATGATGCTAATATTGTGCAGCCTACACAACATTTTGAGTCTTCTGGTACTCCTGCAGTTCGCGATCCCTCGCAAGTTCCAAAACAGGATTTTAAACATTAAGAGAGGAGGAAGAGTTGGGGTTAGCCTTAGATTGGGCTCTGGTGCTTCTGTTCCTTTGTGCAGGAGTTTTCTGAGGCTTTTGTTGTTCGCTTTGACTCTTGGGAGTGTTCTTTTTGCTGTTCATGCCCTTGGCTTCACCCTCCGCACTGGGATTCCCACCTGCCTTCATTTTCACCTTCCCGTGAGCCGATAAAGCTTCCCCTTCCATATCGTCGACCCTCCTCTCAGCTCCCTCCATCTCTCCAGATTTCCTCCTCCCTGTCAGAAGCGCAGTTGCAATCACATTTCTGTCCTCCAAGTCCCCAAGGACGGGAGGGGGGATCCCAGCCATGTCGCCCTCCTCCAGTTGGATGGAAGACGACCGATCTATAGAAGACATATCCGCAGAATTTTGAGGGGAGCAGATCTTCCTAACTTCTATGTGTCACGCACCGATTCCGTCGAATCGATAGTCATCCCCCGGGCGTGATGCCGCGCAAGCCTAATTTGCGATCGCACAAGGCCTAGTCATAAGGTAATCCGAGACACGAGATCTAAGAGAGTACACAGACAAATTGATTCACACAATAAGTAAAGAAAACTTGATCTTTATTGATAATAAACATCTTTTACAGACTCCAATACAGGACTCATTGCCGCACGGGCTACAACATGACTCGATTACAAAAGAGTGTCGATGAGATGGCCGTTCCATACATTGCACGCATCCTTCAATATACACAAAGTACTCCAGTGATCTGGATGGGAGGGACGGTGAATCATCTTCCTTGGACTGTCGAGAGCCTTCAAAGTGGAGTCGCAGAGAAAGTCTTCGACGCACGGCCGAAGCTTCAAAATCACGAACGCCGCCGAGCTAGCTGGCGCGTCCTTCCTGGTTCGCGGGACCTGCAAAGAGCAAGGATCAGCACGAAACACATGTACTGGCGAACGGCTAATTAAATCCAAGCTCTGCATTTGATTCAAGAAGTTTCGTAAACATGTTAGCTATCTATTTCAATGATCTTTCTAACCATCCTGCTCGATTTGCATGTTAACATGTTTTGAGGCAAGCATATAAAATTGTATAACATGAGCAGATATCAAAATCATTCCGTGCCATGTGCATTTGTTAAGCAGTGAAAAGGGTGTGAAGGCCACTGGCAATGTCAAGCCATTTCGGACTATAGCTGAGTTAGATGGCGACCCTTTCGCGTCGGGTAGCGAGCCCTGTGCGAAAGTTCCCGTATAACTCGCGCCGATGAAGGGCTGGCGCTTGCTATACACTCGTTCCTCCCGGGCCGAATCGGTTCCTTAGCCTAGGTAACCGTTCGAGGAAACTACACCTTGTCGACAAGTTATCCAATGACCGTTTTCCTTTGAACTTAGTTGATTTACTCATTTAGCCGTATCGTTGCGATAAACGTTAATCGATTCATTCATTGTTTTGCATAGACCAAGTATTAAGTAAGCGTTTTTCTTTTTCCGAAACCGGCAGTTCGATGACAAGTGTTTTGTAAGGAATCGTGCAACGATGTCTTTGATTCTACACTATTATGACAAGCATTCATTTTACTTCACATATTGAGCTTTGAAGTAGAGGGACGAGGCGAAGGAGGTCAGCCACTCGCCTTAGGCTTGCTTCAAGCGAGCGACCGGTTGGCTGCGCTGTCGTCGCCTACGCGATCACCTGCAATCGCATAAGCAACTGATTAGAACACTGTGTATTTCAAAGATATTCGATATGAATGCGAAGCTCGAAAACACGTCACGAAAACCAATCGAAAACATTCACGAAAAATACATTCACGAAAACCAAAGCCAAAGCCAATTCAAGTGCGGCATGAAAACCAGAGCAACGGGAGGTCTCTCCCGACTCAGCTGCAGAGCCAATCCTCGAGGCGCAACCCGCTGAATATGGGACTTGGTTTCGAAGAAGCCATTTCATAACGTGGAATGGATCTTAATTCAACCGTTCCCGCTCGATCGACTCGGCCGATTCCGACCTATCGGTCCCGACCGAATCGATAGCAACAGTGTTCCTTTCTTGCGCACCCCGTGGACGAAAACGGGGCACGATGTAGGGACGGGGCACTACACCATAACCAACTAATAAAAAGTTTCGTCCTCGAAACTTAAAGATAGAACCTAACTCCACGAGATTAACGAAGAAAATTTCTCCTTCATTTCCGATTAAAGCTCCCACGTCGACTCTTCGACCGAATGGTTCCTCCAGAGGACGCGGACGAGAGGGATCGCTCGATTGTGCAGCAGCTTATCCTTGCGTTCTATGATTTGAATTGGCTCTTCAACGTAGGATAAGTCGGACTTTAGCTCCAGCTGGCCAAAATCTACCACGTGACTCGGGTCGTGCACGTACTTCCGCAGTTGAGAGACATGGAAGACATTGTGTACACATTCAAGCGCCGGCGGTAAGGCAATTTTATAGGCCACTGGGGCGATTCTTTGGAAAATTCAATTTTTGGGTTAACGTTGTTTCAGGATTTTCCGAGAAATCTTTGGAAAAGCCCCTGTTTGTTGGCTTTGTGTTTTCCGAAACGTTCGAAAATGAATTTCTGGATAATTTAGGGCCTGTTTGGTTGTGAATTTAAACATCACTTTCCAAGTATGAATGCTACAGTAAACAATAAATTACGTTTGGTAGCCAGCACTCTGAATGTATGGTTCAGAAATTTTTTTTTCAAAAGTAAAGTTTAAACATTACTTTCACAAAATATTCGAAACCTGTTTTCTGAAAGCTCTTTTCCCAAATTGTGGGCCCTACACCCTTCAAAACCAACCCAACTCTCTTTTCCTCTCTTTCTCTCTCCTCATTTCTCTTATCATTTTTCTGGAAAGGAAGGGATCATGACGCCTCATCGCCGGAGCTCTTCGTCTGGGGCCTCCTCAGCGGAGGAGCTCGTCGACTCCCTCCTCCGCCGCGCCTTCCTGTGGAAGCTTCGTCCTCGACCTCGACAGTTCCTCGGCGGCGGTGGTGGTCCTCGAGAGCTCCGATGCGGCGGTGGTGGTCCTCGACAGCTCTGAACCGCCGGACTTCCATCCTCCCCCGCCTCGCCGAGCACGGGCTCGGCTCGCAAGCACCGGGTGTGGAGTCGGCTTCGGTCAATTTTTTGAACCGTCGGACTTCCATCCTCCTCCGCCTCGTCGAGCACGGGCTCGGCTCGCAACCACCGGGTGTGGAGTCGGCTTCGGTCAATTTTCTGAACCGCCGGACTTCCATCCTCCTCCGCCTCGTCGAGCACGGGCTCGGCTCGCAAGCACCGGGTGTGGAGTCGGCTCCGGTCAATTTTCTGAACCGCCGGACTTCCATCCTCCTCCGCCTCGCCGAGCACGGGCTCGGCTCGCAAGCACCGGGTGTGGAGTCGGCTCCGGTCAATTTTCTGACCCGACCTTCTCCATCGTCGACGACGACACCGAGACCTCCCATCCGACTCGACGACGACGACACCCGCGTTTGGTTAGGACACCCGGACACAGTAAAAATGTATCGGACACAGTGTCCTTTGTAAAGAACGAACATAAATGTTTTTAATTATTTTATAATTTTTTTCCCAAAACTAACAGTATTTTATAACATATTTATAACATATTTGTTTACAAAATATAATTTTTAACATATTTTTTGAAAATTATTTTTCAGATAAAATTAACCAAACGCAAACTCAAAATATCTATGTTCAGAAAACATTTTCTAAATAAAACTAACCAAACGTAAACTCTGAATCTCTATACTCAGAAAACAGTTTTATAACTTACTCTCAGAAAACTGTTTTCAGAAAAAAAAAATTCAGAAAACATATCCAAACGGACCCTTAGTTTTTCGGATACTTTTTCGAATTATGCTGTGATGTTTTTGGGTTGGTTTCGGACTCCCGAATTCGTTTCGGGTCGTTCCGAATTAATATTGAGAATGGTTGTGGTTATTTTTTGGGATTCTCTGGTTTGGAATTTGCAGGAAAATATTGGCACACTTTTCCAGTTTTTGGGTTGACCAAAAATAGAGAAAATGCTGCCGGATTTTCCATAAAATTTAATTGTATTTTTAAAATGATTTTTAAAATAGTTTTCGGAAAATATTAATATTTTGGATTTTGGGCGACGACCGTATTGGTCAATGGGCCCTGGCTAAGTGCAAACGAAATCGCCTTCACCCGGACGTTGAGGCATTAGCCAATATGACGAACCATATCTGAGACTTATCAAATATTTAAAATATTTTTATTATTTATTTTACTCATAATTAAATTGTAGTAAGATTTTAGAACTAACGACTGTTTCATCTTATTTAAATTTATGTAAATAAATTGTAATGGGCATAAGCCCAGCTGGTTGTTGGCTCTGTGACCTGTAATTTTGTAGCGTAGGTTTTCTATTATTTTTCTGGTTTTGCGAGTTATTTTAGCGTACGCGTAAATCAAATAGATAATTATTTTGATATAGAAAATTAATAAAGTTTTCTCACATTAAAATTTACAAGCTTTAATATTTAACAACGATCATGTTTTTCTCATTAAAATAAGAAATTTAGTTTTATATGTATAAATACGAAAATACAAAGTTTTAATGAATTAAATTGGAAACTACGAGTTTTTCGAAAATACAAGTTGAAATGATCTTTCCCTCGTTATTAATTACAACGCACCGATAATCGTGTTTTTGTTCGTGGTTAATAAATAAAGATTAAAATTGATTAGGACACAATTAGAGATTTCAACTAGCATAGTTAGCTTGGTAACCCTGGATTCTGAGTCAACTTCTCGAATGTAGGATTTCGAGGACGAGCCTAAATCCCATCTCGAAGTCTTCATCCCTTCAAGTCCAGTCCATTTGAGGCAAGTACATTTTGTGTTAGTTTACAATTTTTTAGTAATCGTTTTATTGCAAGTTTAAACCACGATGCAACACGGAACTCTCTCTGAGAGCACTGACTGTAACTACTGTAACTATTGGAGACTGGGGGAATAGTGTAATGAGTATGACCATATCCTTTACTGTAACAAATCTCATATCCTTTACTGTAACAAATCCCATATCCTTTACTGTAACAAACCCAAGCCGATCATATTTCATTGTCTATTCACATCACAGAACTGTAACTATTTTAAAACTGTAACTGCTTAAATTGTTGATTTCAAAACTGTTTAAAAGTGCATAATTCTATTATTATTTCAATTGTTAAATTAGCATGAATTGTACTTTGCTCCCTCCTGACTGGAGACCCAACTTTTAGGTATCACTGATGCTTTGTTCCGCGGTATTTTTTCTGAGATCCCAACTAGAGGACGATGATCTCGAGACTGATGAGCTGGTTGCCTAGATTTTCTTCTTCTTTTATAATTCATGATGTTTGTGGAAAACAATGTATTTCAGATGTATCTTTCATTTTATTGTAAAAAGTTTTAAACTATTCAAATTATTAAAGTTGTGGCAATTAGACTGTGTTGTTTATTACCTGCATGAGTGATACAGCTTACTGTCGCCGTCTCAACAACGGTGCAAGCTGGGCATGATCCGATTCGACCCAAGAAATTGGGATCGGGTCGTGACACACTGTGTACACCTTCAAGCGCCGGCGGTAAGGCAATTTTATAGGCCACTGGGGCGACCCGTTCAAGTATTTCGAACGACCCGTTCAAGTATTTCGAACGGCCCAACGAATCTCGGACTCAACTTCCCCTTTGCGCCGAACCGAGTAACTCCCCACATGGGCGACACTTTGAGAAATACGTGATCGCCTTCTCGAAACTCGAGGGGTCGACGATGAATGTCCGCATAGCTTTTCTGACGACTCTGCGCGGTCTTTAATCTTTCCCGAATGGGCCAAATTTTCTGCACGGTCTGCTCTACCAGTTCCGGACCGAGAATTTGCCGCTCTCCGACTTCGTCCCAGCAAATGGGTGATCGGCACTTGTGCCCGTACAAGGCTTCATACGGCGCCATTTGAATGCTGGATTGATAGCTATTGTTGTATGCAAATTCGGCCAGAGGTAGATGATTGTTCCAGCTTGATTTGAAGTCAATTGCACAGAGTCGTAGAATGTCTTCGAGAATCTGATTGACGCGCTCCGTTTGGCCGTCGGTCTGAGGATGGTAAGCTGAGCTGAACTGCAACTTGGTACCCAGCGCCGACTGAAGGCTACTCCAGAATCGCGACATGAACCGTGAATCCCGATCAGAGACGATGGATACTGGAACTCCGTGCAGCCGTACTATCTCATCAAGATATATCTGCGCCAGGCGATCAACGCTCCAAGTAACTTTGATGGCAATAAAATGCGCTGACTTGGTTAATCGATCGACAGTGACCCAGATAGCATCATTTCCCCGCGGCGTCTTCGGCAGACCAACAATGAAATCCATGTACATATGCTGCCACTTCTATTCTGGAATCGCCAGATTTTGCATCTCTCCGCCCGGTCTTTGGTGCTCAGCTTTCACCTGCTGACAGGCCATGCATTGCGACACGAAGAGTGCCACATCTCTTTTCATCCCGCGCCACCAGAAGTTTATGCGGAGGTCCTTGTACATCTTCATGCTACCGGGATGCAAGGTGTATTTCGTATAGTGCGCCTCTGACAGGATCTCCTTTCTGAGTTCTGAATCGTCCGGAACGCATAGCCTACCCTTCAATCGAAGCACGCCGGTTTCGTCTTTCGCAAAGTCCGTCGTCCTTCCCGTCGAGATTAGCTCTCGCACTTTCTTCAGGTATGGATCGTCCGTCTGAGCGGTCTTGATCTTATCAAGCAAGCTCGGCTCTAACTGCAACTTCGCCAACTGTACATTCCGGAATCTGACTCGGAGCTCGATGCCCATCTCTTCTAAGTCACGTAGCAGTCTGGGGTCGATGGATAACGAGGCAATGTACTTTCGACTCAAGGCATCCGCCATAACATTTTCCTTTCTCGGCGTATAGTCGATAGTCAAGTCGTAATCCTTGATCAGTTCAAGCCAGCGCCTCTGCCGCAAGTTCAATTTCCTCTGCGTGAATAGAAACTTGAGGCTCTTGTGATCGGTGTAGATCGTGTATGCCACGCCATAAAGGTAGTGATGCCACAATTTTAATAAAAACACAATCGCCGCTAACTCCAGGTCGTGCGTGGGATAATTTTTCTCGTACGGCTTTAGCTGTCGGGAAGCAAAGGATATCACCTTGTTCTGCTGCATCAGCACACACCCCAAGTCCTGACCGGACGCGTTGCTGAATATCTGGAAACCCTCAGTCCTGTCTGGAAGTGCGAGTATCGGGGCCGAGAAGAGCCGTTGATTTAATTCTTGGAATGAAGCTTCGCAGTCGTCTGACTAGTCAAATACGACTCCTTTCTGGGTGAGGCGAGTCAGAGGCGACGCGATCTTCGCGAAGTCTTTCACGAAGCGTCGGTAGTATCCCGCTAGGCCAAGGAAACTTCGAATCTCGCTGATGGACGCTGGCCGTTTCCAATCGACAACGGCTTCAACTTTCTTTGGGTCGACCGCAATGCCTTCAGCAGAAATGATGTGTCCGAGGAATGCGATGCTGCTAAGCCAGAATTCACATTTGCTTCGCTTCGCGTATAGTTAATTTTCTTGAATGGTCTGAAGCACGGTCCGCAGATGCTCAGTGTGTTGCTGCCTATTCTTCGAGTAGACGAGTATATCGTCGATAAAGACTACTACGAACTTGTCGAGGAATGGTCGAAACACTCGATTCATTAAATCCATGAAAGCAGCAGGGGCATTCGTTAGGCCGAACGGCATTACCAGGAACTCGTAATGGTCGTATCGAGTGCGAAAGGCAGACTTCGGCACATCGTTCGGCTTGATCTTGAGTTGATGGTAACCCGAACGCAGATCAATTTTAGAGAACACCGTGGCTCCTTGAAGCTGATCAAACAGATTGTCTATGCGGGGCAGGGGGTATTTGTTCCGGACGGTGGCTTTATTCAGCTCTCGGTAGTCGATACAAAGACGCATAGAGCCATCCTTCTTCTTGACAAACAGTACGGGCGCTCCCCACGACGAGACGCTGGGTCGGATGAATCCCTTGTCGAGCAATTCTTGTAACTGTACCTTGAGTTCTTTTAGCTCTGCAGGAGCCATTTTGTACGGGACTTTCGAGATCGGTCGAGTGTCGGAGAATGTATCGATAGTGAACTCAATCTCTCGATCGGACGGCATACCGGGCAGCTCGTCCGGGAACACATCGGAAAATTCTGCCACAACGTCGGTCTGACCCGCGTTTGCACCATCCTGTCACATGTCTCAAATGGAAGCTAGATAGCCTTCGCACCCGGAATGCAGCATCCGTCAAGCAGATATTGCGGAGATCACCATGCAGGTCGGCGATGCCTCACCATACGAGTAGCAAAATTCAGGCACTCCAGGTATGCAGAATGTGACCTTCTTTTCAGCGCAGTCTATGGTTGCGTTGCACGGACCGAGCCAATCCATCCCCAGAATGATATCGTAGTCCTTAATATTTAGAACTATCGCATCGAGACTGACCTTTTGACCACCTATACAGATGATTCCGTCTTCGCAGACTAAATTTGCAGCTAGTGGCATGCCCGACGGGATGTTAACAGTGAGCTCGAGACCCAGCGGTGTCAGAGAAAATTTGTGCTCGGCTGCCGCCGATATGAAACTATGCACGGCACCTGAATCAAATAATACACGAGCAGGTTTATTATTGAATTGCAGTATACCTGTCACGACTGTGTCAGATGCGAACGCTTCGTCTCGGGTCATGGCGTAGACGCGGCCCTGAGCATTAGGGCGACGGTCTTGGCCATTCTGTTGTACGGTCGGTGGGGCCCGAGGTGCTTGGCCTCGGTTCTGATGGTTTTGTCGTGGGCACTGGTTTGACTTCTCCGGGCAGTCGCGTACGATATGGTTGGCTCGGCCACACCCGAGGCACGTACCATTCTTCAATCGGCACTCGCTGATCAAGTGCCCCTCCTTGTGGTAGAAAGTGCAAACTACTCGATCCTTCGTCTGGTTGCCGCCTCCGTTGCCGCGATTTTGACGCTTGTGTGCGTTGTTGCCTCCCGCATTACTATGGCATTTGTTATTAAAGTGAACAGCGCCGGTAGTAGTAAGAGGGTAATCGGACTCCAGACGGAGGGCATGGTTGAGTGCCTCGCCCATGGTGTCACGCCCCGATTCCGTCGAATCGATAGTCGTCCCCCGGGCGTGATGCCGTGCGAACCTAAGTTGCGTTCGCACAAGGCATAGTCATAAGGTTATCCGAAACACAACATCAAATTAGAGTACGCAGAGAAATTGAATAACACATTTGAAATGGAAATAGACTTTTCATTGATAATATGAACTTTACATAGACTTCTTTTTTTTTACAATCATTACCGCGCGGGCTACAACATGACTTCGACTTACAAAAATGAACGCCGATGAGATAGTCGTTCCATACATTACACCCTTTTATACAAGTAAAAACTAATACATATTTCCACCTGCTATGGCGGGAAGTCGAGTCGTCATTTTTCTTTGGACTGATGTGCGGTCTTCTTCAAAAAGGAAATCCAGAAAACAAGCCTTCACACGGACGAGGCTTCAAAAGAGTTTACGCCGCCTTGAGCTCTAGTTGGCACGCCCTTCGTGGCTCGGGGTACCTGCATGGAGAGCGAGGATCAGTACATTACACTTTGTACTGGTGCGTGGCTATTTAAATTCCAAGCTCTCATTTGGTTGAAGAGTTTATATGACATTAGAGAATGAATGTTTCTAGCCATCCTAATGGATTTCCAAACAAGTAATGACAAGCATAGTGAACTTTACGTTGGAGCTTACCCCGGCGGACCACGTCGCGCCTTATGAAACTTACCATGTTCTTTCCTTTCAATAGTTATCTTTAGCATATTAAGTGCTATACTTCGTGTGTTGGTCACTGGCTCCCAGAGCCATTGTGGACTCCTTTTTTGCTTTGATTAGACGAGGCCCTTTCAGCGCGAGTAGCGAGCCCCGCTGCAAGTCCTCGCCTAACGTTGTGCCCAGCACAGCTTTTGTATTTGTTTCCTTTCTTGGCCGCAATGGTCCCGTGGCCCCGGGTTGCCGTTTGGGAAAACTCTATCTTGTCGACAAGTTGTCCAATGACCGTGCAAAGACCATTTTTCTTCTTTTTAGTTATTAAGACATAGCCTACCATTCTTTTGAAAACTCATTTCATTTTCCCGTGTTCGTGCCTTTCGTGCCTTTTGTGCCTTTCGTGCCTTTGCATTTATCTTTTTATTCGTACCAACACTATCGATTTTGCTTAAGAAGGGGGTCGAGAAGAGAAGGGTCAGCCACTCACCTTGAGTTTACCTTGGCGAGCGAACTTGTTGGTCGCGCTAGACGTCGCCTACGCGATTACCTGAAATCGCACAAGCAACCGATTAGAACACTGCATTATTCAAAGAGTTCGATAAGGAAATGCGAGTTCGAAATGCAAGCCATGAAAACCATCGAAAACATCCACGAAACGCATTCAGAAAACAAAGCCAAAACCAACGCAAGCGGCGTGAAAAGCAGAGCAACGGGAGGTCTCTCCCGACTCAGCCGCAGAGTCAATCCTCGAGGCGCAACCCGCTGAATATGGGACTTGGTTCCGAAGAAGACATTCCATAACGAGGAATGGATCTTAATTCAACCGTTCCCGTTCGATCGACTCGGTCGATCCCGACCTATCGGTCCCGGCCGAATCGATAGCGACAGTGTTCCTTTCTCACGCACCCCGTAGACAGAGTACGGGGCACGATGTAGGGACGGGGCACTACACCATAACCAACTAAGAAAAAGTTTCGTCCTCGAAACTTAAGAATAGAACCTACCTCTATGAAAATAATGAAGGGAACTTTTCCCTCATCTCTGACTCGAGTTCCCATGTCGACTCCTCTGCCGCATGGTTCCTCCAGAGTACGCGGACGAGAGGGATCGCCCGATTTCGAAGTAACTTATCCTTGCATTCTAAAATTTGAACTGGCGCTTCGACGTAGGATAAGTCAGACTTCAGCTCTAGCTGGCCAAAATCCACCACGTGGCTAGGGTCGTGCACGTACTTTCGCAGTTGGGAGACGTGGAAGACATTGTGTACACCTTCAAGCGCCGGTGGTAGGGCAATCTTATAGGCTACGGGGGCGACCCGCTCGAGTATTTCGAACGGCCCAACGAATCTCGGACTCAGCTTCCCCTTCACGCCGAACCGAGTAACTCCACGCATGGGTGACACCTTCAGGAACACGTGATCGCCTACACAGAACTCAAGCGGTCTTCGATGGGTGTCGGCATAGCTCTTCTGCCGACTCTGTGCAATCTTTAGTCTTTTCCGAATTAGCTTGACCTTCTGCACCGTCTGTTCTACCAGCTTCGGGCCGAGTATCTGCCGTTCCCCGACTTCATCCCAGCAAATGGGCGATCTGCACTTCCGATCGTACAAGGCTTCATACGGCGCCATTTGGATGCTGGACTGGTAGCTATTGTTATATGCAAATTCCGCCAACGGTAAGTGGACGTCCCAGCTTGATTTGAAGTCGATTGCGCAGAGCCGTAGCATGTCTTCGAGAATCTGATTAACGTGCTCCGTTTGGCCGTCGGTCTGTGGATGGTAAGCTGAACTGAACTGCAACTTGGTACCCAGCGCCGACTGAAGGCTACTCCAGAATCGCGACATGAACCGTGAATCCCGATCAGAGACGATGGATATTGGAACTCCGTGCAGCCGTACGATCTCGTCAAGATAAATCTGTGCCAGCCGATCAACGCTCCAAGTAACTTTAATGGCAATGAAGTACGCCGACTTGGTTAATCGATCGACGATGACCCAGATGGCGTCGCTCCCCCGTGGTGTCTTCGGCAGGCCAACAATAAAGTCCATCGTGACATGATCCCATTTCCACTCTGGAATGGCAAGGTTCTGCATCTTCCCGCCCGGTCGCTGATGCTCAGCTTTCACCTGCTGACAGGCCATGCATTGTGACACGAAGAGCGCCACATCTCTCTTCATCCCGTGCCACCAGAAAGTCGTACGGAGGTCCTTGTACATCTTGGTTCTGCCTGGATGCAAGGTATATTTTGCGTGATGCGCCTCCGACATAATCTCCTTTCGTAGTTCGGAATCATCCGGAACACATAGTCGGCCATTCAATCGCAGCGCGCCGGTCTTGTCTTCCGCAAAGTCGGTCACACTACCTGTTGAAATTTGCTCGCGCATTTTCTTCAGGTACGGATCATCCTTCTGAGCGGCCATGATCTTTTCCAGCAAACTCGGCTCTAACTGCAGCTGCGTCAACCGTATATCCCTGAATCGAACCCGGAGATCGATGCCCATTTCTTCGAGATCTTGTAGTAGTCTGCGGTCGATGGATAGCGAGGCAAGATATTTCCGACTCAGAGCGTCCGCCACCACATTTCCCTTGCCCGGAGTGTAGTCGATCGTCAAGTCATAGTCCTTGATTAGTTCGAGCCAGCGCCGCTGTCGTAAGTTCAGTTCCTTCTGGGTGAAGAGATACTTGAGGCTCTTGTGGTCGGTATAGATCGCGCATGCCACGCCATATAGATAGTGACGCCACAATTTCAACGCGAACACAATCGCCGCTAACTCCAAGTCGTGCGTAGGATAGTTCTTCTCGTGCGGCTTCAACTGTCTGGAGGCGAATGATATCACCTTGTTCCGCTGTAAGAGCACACATCCCAAGCCCTGGCCTGAAGCATCGCTGAATATCTGAAAACCCTCTGGCCCATCCGGAAGTGCGAGTATGGGTGCCGAAATCAGCCGCTGTTTTAGCTCCTGGAATGAAGCTTCACAGTCATCCGACCACTCATACACGACTCCCTTTTGAGTGAGGCGAGTCAGTGGCGATGCAATCTTCGCAAAGTCTTTCACGAAGCGTCGATAGTATCCCGCCAAACCAAGAAAGCTTCTAATCTCGCTAGCAGACGCAGGCCTCTTCCAATCAGCAACGGCTTCCACTTTCTTCGGGTCGACTGCAATGCCTTCGGACGAAATGATGTGACCAAGGAAGGATACGCTGCTGAGCCAAAATTCACACTTACTCCGCTTCGCAAATAGCTGGTTCTCTCGAAGTGTCTGGAGCACGGTCCGCAGATGTTCTGCATGCTGCACCCTGTCTTTCGAGTAGACGAGAATGTCGTCAATAAAGACTACCACAAATTTATCAAGAAAGAGTCGAAACACCCGATTCATTAGGTCCATGAAGGCGGCAGGGGCGTTCGTCAGGCCGAATGGCATCACCAGGAACTCGTAGTGGCCGTATCGAGTGCGAAAGGCTGACTTTTGCACGTCGTCCGACTTGATCTTGAGTTGATGATAGCCCGAGCGGAGATCAATCTTCGAAAATACCGAGGCGCCTTGCAGTTGATCGAATAAGTCGTCTATGCGGGGCAAAGGATACTTGTTCCGGATGGTGGCCTTGTTCAGCTCTCGGTAATCGACGCACAGACGCATGGACCCATCCTTTTTCTTCACGAACAACACGGGCGCTCCCCACGGTGAAACACTAGGCCGAATAAATCCCCTGTCGAGTAATTCTTGTAACTGGTTCTTGAGCTCCTTCAGCTCGGCGGGGGCCATTCTGTACGGGGCCTTTGAAATCGGTCGAGTATCGGGGAATGTATCGATGCTGAACTCGATCTCTCGGTCGGGAGGCATACCGGGTAGCTCGTCCGGAAACACATCGGGGAATTCTGCCACAACGTCGGTCGGACCTACGTTTGCACCCTCCTGTCGCATGTCTCGGACGGACGCCAAGTAGCCTTCGCACCCAGAATGCAGCATCCTCCGAGCAGAGATTGCCGAGATCAACATGCAGGTCGACGACGCCTCACCACACGAAAAGCAGAATTCAGGCACTCCTGGTATGCGGAAAGTGACCGTCTTCCTGGCACAGTCTATGGTTGCGTTGTACGGGCTGAGCCAATCCATCCCCAGAATGATATCGAAGTCATTCATGTCTAGGACCATCACGTCCAGACCGATCTTTTGACCGCCGATACAGATAATCCCGTCGATGCAGGCTGAATTAGTGAGTATTGGTGTGCCCGAAGGTGTGCTCACGCTAAGGTCGAGGTCTAATGATACTAACGAAAATTTGTGCTCGGCGACAAAGTCCGCCGCTATAAAACTATGCGAAGCACCTGAATCAAATAGTACGCAAGCAGGCACATTATTAAAACTAAGTATACCTGTCACGACCGTGTCTGAGGTAAGCGCTTCATCTCGAGTCAAGGCGTAGACGCGTCCTTGTGCATTCGGACGCCTGTCTTGATGGTTTGGTGGGGCAGGCAGAGCAGGTCGAGGCGCCTGCACTCGATTCTCCTGACGGTTTTGTTGGGGAGGGCCATTGCGATTCGGTCGAGGATTCTGGCAGTCTCGGGCATAGTGACCCCTCCGCCCACAAGCATAGCACTCTGCCTTGGCAAAGCAGTGGTCTTCGGTATGCCCAAGCTGATGGCAATTCCTGCATCGCGGTAACGGGTTCTTGCCTTGGTAGCTGCCAGTGTGTGGACGCTTTGACGCGTGATTGTTGCCTCCCGTATAGCTAGGACGTTTGTGATTGGAGTGGCGCACAACGTCTTCAGCACCGGAAGGAAGCAGGCTCTCAAGACGGAGAGCGTGATTCAGAGCTTCGCCCGTGGTCTTGTACTCCGGGACGCCGACATGCGCACCAATAGATTGTCGCAGTCCCACTTCGAACCGTCGCACGCGGCACTCTTCAGTAGGCAGAAACGCACCAGCGAACTTGGACAATTTGTTGAACTCTGCGGCGTACTGTTGTACCGTCCTGCTCCCCTGCTTCAATGACATGAATTCATTTTCTTTTGCTTGGCGAATGGCGGACGGAAGGTACTCGAGTTCGAAAGCCTTGCGGAACGTGGCCCAAGAGATCGGCACGGTAGTGTTGTCCGGTCGAATCGCTCGCTTGCGCACGGCCCACCAGTCATGCGTGTTCAACCGTAGTTGAAGTTGTGCGCAGGCAACTTGCTTTGATTCTTCGATGCCGAGGAGCTCGAAGTGGTCTTCTAGTTCTTCCAGCCAGTCGATCGCAATGGAAGGACCCTCGGTGCCGCTGAAAGAGGTGCGACACGCCTTCTTGAATTCTGACACTTCGAAGTTGTACTTCTTTGTTGCCGCTGGTTGAAGCTCGGGCTCCGCCGTGTCGACTTCAATGGGTGGAATCGCCGGCACGGTGGTAGTAGGTACGGTGACGGTAGGTGCCGTCGCAGAATTTCCGTTGGCCGCAAACGTCTGGACGATCTGCTGCAGGGTATCCATCTGCTTTTGTTGAAGTTTGATGTGCGCATCGAAGCGAGCTTCGAACTGGGCCTGTCGTTCCTCTACTCGTTGATGTCGGTTCTCGGACTGGTTCCGCTGCGCCTCCATCATGCGCAGCATCCTTTCGATGGTATCGTTAGAAGGTCCGGCCTGTGGACGATGCGAGCTACTAGAGCCGCTGGAAGCGCTCTGTTCTTGCTCGGCCGTGGGTTCCGCCACTTCTGCGATACGAAGGCAACGCATCAGTCTCAAATTATTACGGACTCATTGTATGGAACAACTTATCTCATCGTTGCATGGTCAATGGTTTAAAACTCTAGACGCGAGGCCAAAGGATGTAAAGCCGTGCTCTGATACCATTATGTCACGCCCCGATTCCGTCGAATCGATTGTCGTCCCCCGGGCGTGATGCCGTGCGAACCTAAGTTGCGTTCGCACAAGGCATAGTCATAAGGTTATCCGAAACACAACATCAAATTAGAGTACGCAGAGAAATTGAATAACACATTTGAAATGGAAATAGACTTTTCATTGATAATATGAACTTTACATAGACTTCTTTTTTTTTTACAATCATGGCCGCGCGGGCTACAACATGACTTCGACTTACAAAAATGAACGCCGATGAGATAGTCGTTCCATACATTACACCCTTTTATACAAGTAAAAACCAATACATATTTCCACCTGCTATGGCGGGAAGTCGAGTCGTCATTTTTCTTTGGACTGATGTGCGGTCTTCTTCAAAAAGGAAATCCAGAAAACAAGCCTTCACACGGACGAGGCTTCAAAAGAGTTCACGCCGCCTTGAGCTCTAGTTGGCACGCCCTTCGTGGCTCGGGGTACCTGCGTGGAGAGCGAGGATCAGTACATTACACTTTATACTGGTGCGTGGCTATTTAAATTCCAAGCTCTCATTTGGTTGAAGAGTTTATATGACATTAGAGAATGAATGTTTCTAGCCATCCTAATGGATTTCCAAACAAGTAATGACAAGCATAGTGAACTTTACGTTGGAACTTACCCCGGCGGACCGCGTCGCGCCTTATGAAACTTACCATGTTCTTTCCTTTCAATAGTTATCTTTAGCATATTAAGTGCTATACTTCGTGTGTTGGTCACTGGCTCCCAGAGCCATTGTGGACTCCTTTTTTGCTTTGATTAGACGAGGCCCTTTCAGCGCGAGTAGCGAGCCCCGCTGCAAGTCCTCGCCTAATGTTGTGCCCAGCACAGCTTTTGTATTTGTTTCCTTTCTTGGCCGCAACGGTCCCGTGGCCCCGGGTTGCCGTTCGGGCAAACTCTACCTTGTCGACAAGTTGTCCAATGACCGTGCAAAGACCATTTTTTTTCTTTTTAGTTATTAAGACATAGCCTACCATTCTTTTGAAAACTCATTTCATTTTCCCGTGTTCGTGCCTTTCGTGCCTTTTGTGCCTTTCGTGCCTTTGCATTTATCTTTTTATTCGTACCAACACTATCGATTTTGCTTAAGAAGGGGGTCGAGAAGAGAAGGGTCAGCCACTCACCTTGAGTTTACCTTGGCGAGCGAACTTGTTGGTCGCGCTAGACGTCGCCTACGCGATTACCTGAAATCGCACAAGCAACCGATTAGAACACTGCATTATTCAAAGAGTTCGATAAGGAAATGCGAGTTCGAAATGCAAGCCATGAAAACCATCGAAAACATCCACGAAACGCATTCAGAAAACAAAGCCAAAACCAACGCAAGCGGCGTGAAAAGCAGAGCAACGGGAGGTCTCTCCCGACTCAGCCGCAGAGTCAATCCTCGAGGCGCAACCCGCTGAATATGGGACTTGGTTTCGAAGAAGACATTCCATAACGAGGAATGGATCTTAATTCAACCGTTTCCGTTCGATCGACTCGGTCGATCCCGACCTATCGGTCCCGGCCGAATCGATAGCGACAGTGTTCCTTTCTCGCGCACCCCGTGGACAGAGTACGGGGCACGATGTAGGAACGGGGCACTACACATGGTTTTGTATTTGGGCACCGAAACATAAGCACAGATAGTTGAACGCATGCCCACTTCGAATCGTTGAGCTCGACTTGCAGTGGTTGGTAGATAATCTCCAGCAAACTTGGCCAATTTGTTGAATTCGGCCGCATACTATCGTACAGTCATATTCCCTTGTCTTAATTGCATAAACTCATTTTCTTTCTCCTGTCGCATGGCTGCTGAAAGATATTGTCTCAAATGCACTTTTGAATGTAGCCCAGGAAATTATCGCCGTCTCGTCTTCACGTCGAATAGCCCGCTTTTGCACAGTCCACCAATCGTGTGCGTTCATTCGAAGTAGAAGTTGAGCACACGCGACTTTCTTCGAGTCCTCGACACCCAGAAGCTCAAACTTGTCTTCCAGCTCCTCCAACCAGTCGATCGCCACCGAGGGATCTTCTGTGCCGTTGAAGGAAGTACGGCAGCTTTTAGTGAATTTTGACACGTCGAAGTTAAAACTTCTCGGTGCCGCAGGTTAGAGCACGGGCGCCTCTGGTTTGGCTTCGTTGGATCGAACCGCAGGCTGGGTCACGGCAGGCGTCATCGTTGAATTGTTGTTGTTGCCCACGACCGACTGTACGATCTGCTGGAGGGTATTCAGCTGCAGCTGCTGCAGCTTGAATTGAGCCTCGAATCGATTCTCAAATTGAGTATGACGAGCCTCCGCTTGCTGACGATGGAGCTCGTTTTAACGTTGCTGTATTTCAAGCATCTACAGCATACGTTGCATCGGGTCGCCGGAAGGTCCGACTACAGTATGCGTCATTCCCGTTGGGTTGACGGAACGCTCGGGTCTAGAAGTACTCGAGCCGCTGGAAGCGCTCGTCTCGTCTTCCGCCTGAGCTCCCGTAACTGCAGAAAAAAAGGAAAGACAACTCTCGTTAGTTTCAGAAAATGTCATGGGTTCAGCGTATGGAACAACTCTTCTCATCGATACGAGGTCAACGGTTGGAGACTAGAACTCGACACTGGAGGCCAAGGACGTAAAGCCGTGCTCTGATACTATTATGTCATGCCCCGATTCCGTCGAATCGATAGTCGTCCCCCGGGCGTGATGCCGTGCGAACCTAATTTGCGATCGCACAAGGCCTAGTCATAAGGTAATCCGAGACACGAGATCTAAGAGAGTACACAGACAAATTGATTCACACAATAAGTAAAGGAAACTTGATCTTTGTTGATAATAAACATCTTTTACAGACTCCGATACAGGACTCATTGTCGTACGGGTTACAACATGACTCGATTACAAAAGAGTGTCGATGAGATAGCCGTTCCATACATTGCACGCATCCCTCAATATACATAAAGTACTCCGGTGACCTGGATGGGAGGGACGCTGAGTCATCTTCCTTGAACTGTCGAGAGACTTCAAAGTGGAGTCGCAGAGAAAGTCTTCGACGCACGGCCGAAGCTTCAAAATCACGAACGCTACCGAGCTAGCTGGCGCGTCCATCCTGGTTTGCGGGACATGCAAAGAACGAGGATCAGCACGAAACACATGTACTGGCGAATGGCTAATTTAATCCAAGCTCTGCATTTGATTCAAGAAGTTTCGTAAATATGTTAGCTATCTATTTCAATGATCTTTCTAACCATCCTGCTAGATTTGCATGTTAACATATTTTGAGGCAAGCATATGAAATTGTATAACATGAGCATATATCGAAATCATCCCGTGCCATGTGCATTTGTTAAGCAGTGAAAAGGGTGTGAAGGCCACTGGCAATGTCAAGCCATCTCGGACTATAGCTGAGTTAGACGGCGACCCTTTCGCGTCGGGTAGCGAGCCCTGTGCGAAAATTTTCGCATAACTCGCGCCGATGAAGGGCTGGCGCTTGCTATACACTCGTTCCTCCCGGGCCGAATCGGTTCCTTGGCCTAGGTAACCGTTCGAGAAAACTACACCTTGTCGACAAGTTGTCCAATGACCGTTTTTCTTTGAACTTAGTTGATTTACTCATTTAGCCGTATCGTTGCGATAAACGTTAATCGATTCATTCATTGTTTTGCATAGAACAAGTATGATTGCATAAGTAAGTGTTTTTCTTTTTCCGAAACCGGCAGTTCGATGACAAGTGTTTTGTAAGGAATCGTGCAACGATTTCTTTGATTCTACACTATTATGACAAGCATTCATTTTACTTCACATATTGAGCTTTGAAGTAGAGGGACGAGGCGAAGGGGGTCAGCCACTCGCCTTAGGCTTGCTTCAAGCGAGCGACAGGTTGGCTGCGTTGTCGTCGCCTACGCGATCACCTGCAATCGCATAAGCAACTGATTAGAATACTGTGTATTTCAAAGATATTCGATATGAATGCGAAGCTCGAAAACACGTCACGAAAACCAATCGAAAACATTCACGAAAAATGCATTCACGAAAACCAAAGCCAAAGCCAATTCAAGTATGGCATGAAAACCAGAGCAACGGGAGGTCTCTCCCGACTCAGCCGTAGAACCAATCCTCGAGGCGCAACCCGCTGTGGGACTTGGTTCTGAAGAAGCCATTCCATAACGTGGAATGGATCTTAATTCAACCGTTTCCGCTCGATCGACTCGGCCGATTCCGACCTATCGGTCCCGACCGAATCGATAGCAACAGTGTTCCTTTCTCGCGCACCCCGTGGACGAAAACGGGACACGATGTAGGGACGGGGTACTACACTATGAGGCCTGCCATAATCCCTGTGGGAGGGGATCCCTTGCCTATCCGGTGCACGCGGGTGACTGAAATCTCCTTATTGTTAAGAAGCCTCTGGTTGTCCGGGGCATCCGGACTCGACTCCTGGTGGGCACCTCTGTGAGCTTGGGAGATGTGGGTTCCTCGTCAACAACCACTCCTTGCCAATGCGACAGTCACCTGCTAGGCCGAACGACCCGAAAGCCAGTCGGATGGCGTCGATTGGGGGCCTCTTATTGAAGAACTTCCCGACCAGGGCCAAAGAAAGGGAGGAGAAGAGGAGCCGTTCCTCCGACGACGACGAGGAGGCCGCCGGTTCCCCTAGGAACAATTCCGACTCCTTGACTGGGAGATCGGAGGAAGGCCAAGGGCAGCCTCCCTTCACCGCCTGGGCGAAGGAGATGGGGGGATGGAACGAAAGCTGTGGCGAGAGGGGGCAGAGAAGGAGGTGCTGGAGGCATCAGGCCGGGGGTAGGGGGAAGCAGTTTTCCCGGCCATGGGGCCGAGCCAAACTGGCGAATGATATATATATATATATATATATATATATATATATATATATATATATATATATATATATATATATATATATATATATATATATATATATATATATATATATATGTCCGAGGCTCCTAGCGTAAGTGGCAAGATGGGGGGGGGGGGGGCTTCCCCCCGCTCGGCCGGCTGGGTGGCAGTGGCCACGGGATCGAGCGGACCTACGAACACACACACACACACACACACACACACACACACACACACACACACACACACACACACATATATATATATATATATATATATATATATATATATATATATATATATATATATATATATATATATATATATATATATATATATATATATATATATATTGGAATGGTAGTTTGTTTCCGGAATCACTCCCACCAGGATTCGAACTCCGCCCACAAGGGCTACATGCCTCCACACTAACCACTTGGATCAGCGGTCATTGATATATATATATATATATATATATATATATATATATATATATATATATATATATATATATATATATATATATATATATATATATATATGAAATTGTGGCGAACTCGCTTGGAATCACAAGGGCTACATGCCTCCACACTAACCACTTGGAATCACTCCCACCAGGATTTGAAGCAATGGGTAATTGTGGCGAACTCGCCGCAGGGCTACATGCCTCCACACTAACCACTTGGAATCACTCCCACCAGGATTTGAAGCAATGGGTAATTGTGGCGAACTCGCCTCCACTGGGGCTCGAACTCCCGACCACTTGGACCGCATGCATCTTTCTTAACCACTAGGCTAGAGGTCATTTGCGCCTATATATATATATATATGTGTGTGTGTGTGTGTGAAAAGGTAAATTTTATATATTTTTAGGGTATACTACCACTGAAATCAGAAGATCAAACAAACAAAACTTGATACAAAGAGAGGGCTTAAACGTTATAACCCCCCCCCAATCTTTGTATCCTCTTCTATACAAAAAGTAATGCCAATAAGCGAATTGCTCAATTTATCAAAAGTACGTCGATTTCGTTCCTTCCAAATATGCCGAACTGCAACCAGAAGTCTAAGTCGTGCTTCTCTGAACCAGTTGCTCCCTTTGTGCCTCATCATAAATAACGTCTGGATGGTCTTTTGGATATTATCATCATGAGTTTTTGGAATGCCCAGTTTTTCCTATTGCAAATTCCAAATGTACCTACTAAATCCGCACTTGAAAAACAAGTGATCAGCATCTTCATCATGTCTGGTCAGAAACACCTTTCCTTCAATTTGAACTCCGAATCCGATAAGCCTGTCCATGGTGAGCAACCGTCTTTTTATCACCTTGTAAGGATGCATCTGAAATTTTGTTGCAGCTCCCTTGAGTCATACAAATTCAAACCATGCTTCCCTCGGCTGTTTTGGACGAAGCTCCTCGTACATCTCCCGGAGACTGAACCCGCCTTGGTTCCGGCCATTAGTACCCAGGTGGAAGACCTAATGATCTCTACCTGCTGTAGTGCTAATATGGATATGTCCCATGTGTTTCTCCAAGAGTTGGCCAACTCTTGAAGCCTGTAGATTCCATCGGTCTTCATTAATCAAACAGGCGACTTTAGCTCTGTGTCTAAGTTGTTCATATATCCCCCTCCCAAGCAAGTCAATGGCTGATTTATGCTCAATGCAAGGGTCTTCCCATATTTGAGTGTCTTCACTATTGAATATCACTCTAGTAATATACTCCTTCATTTTTGTCCGCCTCTTCAGAATAGTTTTGAAGCTCACATAGTAGTTATTGTCCATAGGAAGCATCCAAAATTTTGTTTTAGATGCATATTTGTTGTACATCCAATCAGCCCGTAGTGATTTTCTCTCCAACAAACGCCAAGCTAGCTTGAATGAAAGTACTTCCTTCAAAGTCTTCAAACTTCTAAGACCCACCCCTCCTTCCTTCAGACGACAGAGTTCTTTCCAGGAAATAGAGTGCATACCTCCTCGCCAAATGAAATTAGCACATAGTCGTTCAATCTTTCTGATCGTGGCAATGGGAAGCATAATTGCCTGCATTCAGTAACTTGCAATGGCACTAATCACCAATCGAACCAATTCTATTCGTCCCCCAAATGACAACATGTGGGCCTGCCATCCCTCCAGCCTGGATTGGATGGCTTCCAATAGGCTGCAACAATCGGTGGCCTTGGCATACGATATGGATAGTGGCAAACCCAAATACCGGACTGGCAAACTCCCCTCCTCAATCTGAATAAGTTGTTTAATCCTCTCTTTACTATGACAAAGCCGATTGAAGAATATTCTGCTTTTATCCTTATTTAATTGCAATCCTGAGAGTTGACCAAACTCTTTGAGTATCAAGTTGAGATTCCGCATACTTTTCTCCGATGGATGGATAAAAATTAATAAGTCATTAGCATAAATCAGATGCGACACCACTGGCTCTATCTTCTTGAATAGCGGGATAATCCTCCTATTGTGCACTACAAGATCCATCATACACGTGTAATATTTCATCACAATAGTAAACAGGTAGGGGACAGAGGATCCCTTTGGCGCAAGCCTCTGTTACTGGAGATAAACCCATATGGTTGGCCTTTTATCAGAACAGATAAGGTTGGCGACATAATACATTCCTCCACTCTATGAACCCACAAGGCGTCAAACCCCATATTTGTAATGCCTGTAGTTCGTATTACGTATCTTGGAATACGTGTACGTATTTGTTCTTGTATTGCATATCTCTTAGCTTGGCCCGGTTTATTTTGGGTTGGTTCGGCTAGACTTGGGGTGCCTTGGTTCATCATGAACTAAGGGGAGAACCCCTACCTACCACCACCATCATCATTTATTAACCTATTCCTTTAATTCTCTCTCTTCATTTACTTCTTCTTCTCCCACCATTACTTCTTCAACCACCAGGAGAGTGAGAGAGAGAGAGAGAGAGAGCTTAGGCAAGTGCATCTTGCTTCATGGAGGAACATAAATTTTATTGTTCTATTCTCTTCTTCACAGCATTCTAAGACACTTTAGTGCTTGGCATTTTCAATTTTCATGGCTAAATTCTTCTAGATCTAAGATTATAGTATTTTCGGATTTCTTGGGTTTTGATCTATTTAACTTTATTATTTCTAAGTTTTGATGGTTTCATGTTGTAGAGAATTTCGTTCTACCCCATTTTGACCTATGGAAGTCCAAATTTAGGCTTACGATGAAGGTTTTATGGAGCTTGGAAGCTATGGGTTCCATGGCCATCCTTCTCAGATTTTCTGAGAAGATGGGTACCCACTTACCCAGCCGCATGAGATTCATTCACTTAGCCGCATGAGATTCATTTTACTCAGCCGCATAGATGGGTACCCACTTACCCAGCCGCATGAGATTCATTCACTTAGCCGCATGAGATTCATTTTACTCAGCCGCATAGATGGGTACCCACTTATCCAGCCGCATGAGATTCATTCACTTAGCCGCATGAGATTCATTTTACTTAGCCGCATAGATGGGTACCCACTTACCCAGCCGCATGAGATTTACTTGCTCAGCCGCATGGGTACCCACTTACTCAGCCGCATAGATGGGTACCCACTTACCCAGCCGCATGAGATTTACTTGCTCAGCCGCATGGGTACCCACTTACTCAGCCGCATAGATGGGTACCCACTTACCCAGCCGCATGAGATTTATTGACTTAGCCGCATGGGTACCCATCTACTCAGCCGCATAGATGAGTACCCATCTACTCAGACGCATAGATGAGTACCCATCTACTGCCGCATGAGCCCCCAATTCACCCTTGGTCATGTAGTGTTTAATTTGGTTGTTTTTCTCGTCCTATTTGGCTGATTTATGGCCCGAATTTTTCCCAACTCCCAACATGAAAATGGTAGATCTTTTCCTTGGCTTCCAGAATATGTTATTAACTATTTATGCAACTTTTCTCATTTATAATGTTAGAACACGATAGTGGCCCGTCATGGCGCACTCTTGATAAGTAACCCTGACATGATACACCTCGATATGCTGTTACGATAGCTAGTACGGCATGACAAGTATGAAAGACCTGGACATCGTGGACGATTGTGTTTGTACAAATAAATTGATACTATCTTGCATCATGTCTAGGATGGGGATCCCTGAGTACCACGGTCAGGGGTGCCTACTGAAATTGACTAAGGCTAATTAACTAGAATGATTCATTAGTCATGAAGAGATTTCCAGCTACAGACAATCCCGTTATCTGGGCGCATTAAGTAGAATTGTAGCCTACCGATGAGTAGGGCACATTTCCAGCACATAGTCATGTGGTGCACCCTTTATAAACAGACATTCGACTCGGATAACCGGATGGTCTGCAGGGCTTGTGGCTGTTGGGATAATCTCATTGCATCTTGCTAGTAACTAGGCTGTGATAACCCTAGTTAGTTAAAAGTATCAAGCCGTACTCTTGATTGGCCGTGATTGATTGGATGAAGTTTATTCCAGCTTAGTCTTATCCTGATCCTGTGCAAGATTGGGACATGACATGATTATTGATGCTTTCCTTAACAATAACGATCAGGGGTCCAGTTCTGTTCAGGCGAAGGGTTACAACCCCGGTCCTTGTTTGGTTTAAGGGTTATAACCTGGCTCCCGGAGCAGTTCTGTGTTCTCTCTTCGTTTATTGTCTTATTGCAACCCCATGCCATGCTCGTCGTGTTCTTGTACCTTATTTCAATACCATGATTATTTATACTGGCCTTAGCAATAAAGATCAGGGGTCCAGTTCTGTTCAGGCAAAGGGTTACAACCCCGGTCCTTGTTTGGTTTAAGGGTTATAACCTGGCTCCCGGAGCAGTTCTGTGTCCTCTCTTCGTTTATTGTCTCCACTATACCAATAGTATTTGAGACGAGTTTCTATTCAGGTGAAGGGTTACAACCTCGGTCCTTGTTTGGTTTAAGGGTTGTGACCTGGCTACTTGAATGGTTTCTTCGTACTCAGTTTACTGTTGTTATCTCTATTACTATCAGTTCTTTATTTACTATCTTTAATATTCTATTGTGATAGACTGGTTTTAGTTCCTAAGTGAAGCCTCCTTTGTGGTACTTGCTCTTTCTGGGGTCTGACCCAGCTGGTTTTGTATGGCCAGATATCAGAGCAGCACCAGAGGATCCACCTGTCTTCCAGCCAGATGGTGACCACCAGGCGTAACCCTGGCAACGAGTGGGTTTCTTTTTGTTCTTCCACTTTATTGTAAAATTATTCTTTTGAGGCGTTTAGCCGGCGAGCACGTGTTAGCTCGTATTGTACCTTTAATTACTTTCTGCCTACGGGCTGTAACATGATTGACAGATCCTAGGGTTGATCATGTATGACTAAACTCTTGCTAGTCCTGACATTTTGTAACGACTAGCTTCATGATCAGCTGAATATGTAATGTTTGGGACGCCTTACTATTGTATATTTGGTGATCTTACATCTTGTAACACTTACTTACTTGCTTGTGATTGAGACACTAGGATTGTTCATGACCATAAGAGACTGTTGGCTTGTAGTTAAACCCTCATGTATCTAGACAGCCGTGACCGTATAGTGAGGTGGGTTGCACTTCAATATACGTCGCTGGCTATGTCTGCTCCCGCTCTCCAGTATTCTGGTTCTGGGGCGTGACATGGTTTAAGTGGTAGCCCATACAGGTCTTGTAAATCAAGATATGTGAGGGTTTACCGAATAGATGTCTCAATCAGTATTCGTCCTTGATCTCTGCTCGTATCTTCCGAATCCCTGTAATCTTGACCTGATCACATTCTTGTATCGTTGATCTGTCCTGGTCCTTCCTTATTGTTCCCTATGTCGTCTTCTTCAGCGGCATTGTTCCTGGAGCTGCCGATCAGCAAGACGGAGCACCTCCCGTGGACCAGCAGCAACCTGGGGATCAAGCCCAGCATTCAGGAGTAGCCTCCAGAGTCATGCCTACCGGAGGAGAGCCACCAATTCAGCCCGTCCAGCCTGCAGAGCCTGATGATGGCACTTTGGTGGGTCTCATCAGGACCCTATTAGCTTCCCAGGATCGTCGTGGAGATGCCTTGCACCAGGCGGTGGCAGATGCTTTGACCAGAGGCGGTCATCAGGGTAATAGCGCGGCCAACAGCTTCAAGCGCTTGAACCCTTCCTTCTTCGACGACAGTGAAGATTCGATCGCTGCAGATGCATGGCTTCAGGACACTGAGGTGATTCTAGAAGCAGTCAGGACTCCAGAGAACGAGAAGGTGGCCGTGGTACGCCTGCAGTTACTAGATCTTGCCCGTAGCTGGTGGGCAGCACAGGCCGAAGGATTAGTGGCCCCTATTTCATGGGCAGTATTCAGAGAGAGATTCCAGACCAAGTATTTTGATGCTGTAGCTCGGTATGATCTACAGACGAGGTTCACCAATCTGAAGCAGATGGATAGGACAGTCGATGGATATGCGGCCGAGTTTTCCAGACTCAGTCGGTTTGCTCCTACCTTGGTGGCAACCGAGTATGATAGAGCCCAGCGATTCCAGCAAGGGCTTCACCTGGAGATTCTATTGGCAGTTGAACAGTTTGAGCATCAGACTTTTGATGCAGTCTTGAGAGCAGCTAGGAGGCATGAGTACACCTCCCAGAGGATCGTGGATAGGACCGGAGGTCGGAAGCGATCTCACGGTCAGATGAATCAGTCATCAGCACCAGCCCCGGCAGCCAGGGCTTTGACCATTGGAGCCCCGAGGCGGACGACCTCAGTGACGTCGGTTCAGCATTCAGCCCCGATGCACCCTCAGCAGCAGAAGCAGAAGCAGTCTTCCGCAGTGGGATGTTCACACTGCGGGAAGCCAGGGCATGTGGTGTCCGAGTGTCGCAGAGCACAGGGTTTGTGCTTGGCTTGTGGTGCCCCAGACCACAGGATTGGGAACTGCCCGAACAGGGGGAGTTCATCCTCAGCCCTCACTAGTCCTTCAGTTAGAGGACCAGCACCAGTCCAGCCGCAGCAGCAGCTGCAGTACTCGTTTCCGAGGCCATTGCCGACGCAGGCCCAGGCATTCCAGCAGCAGAGACCGCAGCAGTATGCCCAAGCCCAAGCCCAGATCCAGAGTAGGCAGAGAAATTTTCAGCAGAGGGGACCCGCACCCAGAGGACATGGTCAAGTGCTGGCTTTGACCATGGGAGAGGAAGGAATAGCACCAGGTGAGGTGGTGGCAGGTACTATTCTCGTCAACACCTTTCCAGCTTCAGTATTATTTGATTCTGGTGCCTCGCATTCATTTATGTCTGCACGATTCGCGACACGGGTAGGACTAGAGCCCGAGTCATTATCAGTAAGGCTCAATATACTTACTGGTAAGGGACTTGTGGGAGTAGATAGGGTATTTTTCTCGTGTCGGATCGTAGTTAGCGGTAGAGAATTCCCCGCTAGATTAATAGAGTTTCCGATGGCCGATTATGATGTGGTCTTAGGGATGGATTGGTTGAGGGACCAGTATGCTAGGATAGACTGCCACATTGGCAGGGTTGTTTTTAGCATTCCAGGCGAGCCGAAGTTTTCCTTCTCCCGAGGCGAAGTTGAACCTTCTACTCCAGTATTGCGGATGGCAGTAGCAGCAGTGCAGTTGCCCAGGATAGTGGATGAGTTCCCAGATGTTTTCCCAGAAGAGCTTCCAGGTATGCCTCCAGAGCGGGAGATCGAGTTCACCATAGACTTGATTCCCGGAACAGCCCCAGTGTCAGAGAGAGTCTACAGGATGGCGCCGTCAGAGCTAGAGATATTGTACAAGATGATTGAAGAACTCAGAACCAAGGGATTCATTCGTGCTAGTGGATCGCCTTGGGGAGCCCCGATGCTTCTTGTGAAAAAGAAGGATGGTACATCCAGGTTATGTGTAGATTATCGTACCTTGAACTCAGTGACAATCAAGAACAGATACCCTCTCCCGAGGATAGATGACTTGTTTGATCAACTCTAAGGGGCAGCAGTGTTCTCGAAGATCGACTTACGATCAGGATACCACCAGATCAGAGTCAGAGAGCAGGACATCCCGAAGACAGCATTCAGATCGAGATATGGGCATTGGGAGTTCCTTGTGATGCCATTTGGAGCAACCAATGCGCCGGCAGTATTCATGGACCTCATGAATCGCATCTTCATGCCTTACTTGGATCAGTTTGTGATCGTGTTCTTGGATGACATCCTGGTTTATAGCAAGAGTGAAGCGGAGCATGAGCAGCATCTCAGAGTTGTTCTTCAGATCCTCAGAGAGCACCAGTTGTATGCCAAGTTTAGTAAATACGAGTTCTGGCTCGATCGCATTTCGTACTTGGGTCATATCATCACCGGAGGAGGAGTAGAAGTGGATCCCCAGAAGATTGTGGCCATTGAATCGTGGCCGGTGTCCAGCACAGTCGCAGAAGTTCGCAGTTTTCTTGGATTGGCCGGTTACTACCAGCGATTTGTTTCAGACTTTGCTCGGATCTCAGCGCCATTGACCCAGTTGACCCATATGGATGTGCAGTTTGCTTGGACAGCAGAGTGCCAGGATTCTTTTGAGAAGTTGAAGCGAGGCTTGATGACGGCTCCTATTCTCACGCTTCCAGATGGGACCGGAGGATTCTCAGTGTACTGTGATGCTTCAGGCAGAGGTTTAGGATGTGTTCTGATGCAGCATAGGAAGGTAATAGCTTATGCGTCACGACAACTTCGTGATCATGAGAGGAATTACCCAACCCATGACTTGGAGCTGGCAGCAGTAGTATTTGCACTTAAGTTGTGGAGACACTACCTGTATGGAGATAGAGTGGAGATTTTCACCGACCATAAGAGTCCGAAGTATGTTTTCACCCAGAAAGATCTTAACATGCGTCAGAAGAGATGGCTAGAACTACTTGTGGATTATGATGTCAACTTGCAGTATCATCCTGGGAAGGCCAACGTTGTTGCAGATGCATTGAGCAGGAGAGCCGGAGTTTATTTCCTAACAGCGCAGCCAGAACTGTTGGCAGATCTTCAGAAGATGGGTATAGAAGTTGTTCTCCCTTCCAGTGTGACATTGATGGCCAGTATGCAAGTTCAGTCTACTATAGTCGAGAGGATCCGGATGGCGCAGTCAGCAGATTCCAAGCTTCAGCGACTTAGAGCAGAGTGTGAGGCAGGACGAAGACCAGAGTTATGCATTCGTGAGGATGGTACACTTCGACATGGTAATCGTCTTTGTGTACCCAGTGGAGATATCAGGCAGGAGATCCTGTCAGAGGCTCACAGTTCGCAGTATTCCATTCATCCCGGTGGTACGAAGATGTACCGTGATATCCGCCAGCACTTTTGGTGGAATGGCATGAAGAGGGAGATAGCCCGGTTTGTCTCTCGTTGTTTAGTCTGCCAACAGGTTAAGGCTGAACATCAGAGGCCAGCTGGACTACTTTAACCATTGCCAATCCCAGAATGGAAGTGGGAGCATGTGACCATGGATTTTGTGACTGGACTACCTAGATCCCCAGCTGGTAGAGATGCTATCTGGGTTATAGTTGATCGGCTCACCAAGGTGGCTCACTTTCTTCCATTTAGGGTTGGCCAGTCGACGGCTCAGCTAGCAGAGATGTACCTCAGGCAGATTATCAGATTGTACGGTGTGCCAGTCAGTATCACCTCGGACCGAGATTCAAGATTCACGTCGCACTTTTGGCGTAGCTTACAAGAGAGTTTGGGGACTCATCTCCAGTTCAGTTCAGCGTATCACCCGCAGACAGATGGTCAGTCAGAACGTACGATCCAGACTCTTGAAGATATGTTGCGGTCATGTACAATCGACTTCGGTGGTTCGTGGGAAGATCACATGCACCTGGTGGAGTTCTCGTACAACAACAGTTACCAAGCTAGTATCCAGATGGCACCGTTCGAGGCACTGTATGGTAGGAAGTGCAGATCCCCGCTAGCATGGGACGATGTCGGAGAGAGACAGATGCTCGGTCCAGAAATGATTGCTCAGACAGTTGAGGTGGTCAGAAGAGTCCGAGATCATCTTCGAGTAGCACAAGATCGTCAGCATCATTGGGCCGATTCTCATCGACGACCCCTTGAATTTTCTGTCGACGATCATGTATTCCTTAGGATCTCGCCTACCCGTGGCGTCATTCGTTTCGGCGTACGGGGCAAGCTTAGTCCTAGGTATATAGGACCGTTTGACATTCTGGAGCGAGTAGGAGATGTATCCTATCGTCTCGCTCTTCCACCATCGCTAAGCGAGGTGCATGACGTGTTCCATGTATCCCAATTACAACGGTATATCCCGGACCCGAGCCACATCCTGGATCATTCGGAATTGGTTGTTGGTACCAACCATTCGTATGAGGAGAGGCCCGTGTCTATATTAGACCGAAGAGAGAAGACACTCAAGAACAAGACTATGAAGTTAGTCCGAGTTGCTTGGGGTCATCACTCTTTGGGTGAGTCAACGTGGGAGCGTGAGGATGACATCCGATCACGATATCCCGACCTGTTTGACTCATGAGGTATAATGTCTTTCTTATGTCTCATGCCATCGATTTCTTGCTTGCATGATTGATTGTTTGTCTAGTTATAACTTGCTTGTGATTAGTATAGCTTGTTCTTGCCACTTTAACCTCTTGATTAAATTCCGAGGACGGAATTCTTTTAAGGTGGGTAGAGTTGTAATGCCTGTAGTTCGTATTACGTATCTTGGAATACGTGTACGTATTTGTTCTTGTATTGCATATCTCTTAGCTTGGCCCGGTTTATTTTGGGTTGGTTCGGCTAGACTTGGGGTGCCTTGGTTCATCATGAACCAAGGGGAGAACCCCTACCTACCACCACCATCATCCTTTATTAACCCATTCCTTTAATTCTCTCTCTTCATTTACTTCTTCTCCCACCATTACTTCTTCAACCACTAGGAGAGTGAGAGAGAGAGAGAGAGAGAGCTTAGGCAAGTGCATCTTGCTTCATGGAGGAACATAAATTTTATTGTTCTATTCTCTTCTTCACAGCATTCTAAGACACTTTAGTGCTTGGCATTTTCAATTTCCATAGCTAAATTCTTCTAGATCTAAGATTAGTATTTTCGGATTTCTTGGGTTTTGATCTATTTAACTTTATTATTTCTAAGTTTTGATGGTTTCATATTGTAGAGAATTTCGTTCTACCCCATTTTGACCTATGGAAGTCCAAATTTAGGCTTACGATGAAGGTTTTATGGAGCTTGGAAGCTATGGGTTCCATGGCCATCCTTCTCAGATTTTCTGAGAAGACGGGTACCCACTTACCCAGCCGCATGAGATTCATTCACTTAGCCGCATGAGATTCATTTTACTCAGCCGCATAGATGGGTACCCACTTACCCAGCCGCATGAGATTCATTCACTTAGCCGCATGAGATTCATTTTACTCAGCCGCATAGATGGGTACCCACTTACCCAGCCGCATGAGATTCATTCACTTAGCCGCATGAGTTTCATTTTACTTAGCCGCATAGATGGGTACCCACTTACCCAGCCGCATGAGATTTACTTGCTCAGCCGCATGGGTACCCACTTACTCAGTCGCATAGATGGGTACCCACTTACCCAGCCGCATGAGATTTACTTGCTCAGCCGCATGGGTACCCACTTACTCAGCCGCATAGATGGGTACCCACTTACCCAGCCGCATGAGATTTATTGACTTAGCCGCATGGGTACCCATCTACTCAGCCGCATAGATGAGTACCCATCTACTCAGCCGAATAGATGAGTACCCATCTACTCAGACGCATAGATGAGTACCCATCTACTGCCGCATGAGCCCCCAATTCACCCTTGGTCATGTAGTGTTTAATTTGGTTGTTTTTCTTGCCCTATTTGGCTGATTTATGGCCCGAATTTTTTCCAACTCCCAACATGAAAATGGTAGATCTTTTCCTTGGCTTCCAGAATATGTTATTAACTATTTATGCAACTTTTCTCATTTATAATGTTAGAACACGATAGTGGCCCGTCATGGCGCACTCTTGATAAGTAACCCTGACATGATACACCTCGATATGCTGTTACGATAGCTAGCACGGCATGACAAGTATGAAAGACCTGGACATCGTGGACGATTGTGTTTGTACAAATAAATTGATACTGTCTTGCATCATGTCTAGGATGGGGATCCCTGAGTACCACGGTCAGGGGTGCCTACTAAAATTGACTAAGACTAATTAACTAGAATGATTCATTAGTCATGAAGAGATTTCCAGCTACAGGCAATCCCGTTATCTGGGCGCATTAAGTGGAATTGTAGCCTACCGATGAGTAGGGCACATTTCCAGCACACAGTCATGTGGTGCACCCTTTATAAACAGACATTCGACTCGAATAACCGGATGGTCTGCAGGGCTTGTGGCTGTTGGGATAATCTTATTGCATCTTGCTAGTAACTAGGCTGTGATAACCCTAGTTAGTTAAAAGTATCAAGCCGTACTCTTGATTGGCCGTGATTGATTGGATGAAGTTTATTCCAGCTTAGTCTTATCCTGATCCTGTGCAAGATTGGGACATGACATGATTATTGATGCTTTCCTTAACAATAACGATCAGGGGTCCAGTTCTGTTCAGGCGAAGGGTTACAACCCCGGTCCTTGTTTGGTTTAAGGGTTGTAACCTGGCTCCCGGAACAGTTCTGTGTCCTCTCTTCGTTTATTGTCTTATTGCAACCCCATGCCATGCTCGTCGTGTTCTTTTACCTTATTTCAATACCATGATTATTTATACTGGCCTTAGCAATAAAGATCAGGGGTCCAGTTCTGTTCAGGCGAAGGGTTACAACCCCGGTCCTTGTTTGGTTTAAGGGTTGTAACCTGGCTCCCGGAGCAGTTCTGTGTCCTCTCTTCGTTTATTGTCTCCACTATACCAATAGTATTTGAGACGAGTTTCTATTCAGGTGAAGGGTTACAACCTCGGTCCTTGTTTGGTTTAAGGGTTGTGACCTGGCTACTTGAATGGTTTTTTCGTACTCAGTTTACTGTTGTTATCTCTATTACTATCAGTTCTTTATTTACTATCTTTAATATTCTATTGTGATAGACTGGTTTTAGTTCCTAAGTGAAGCCTCCTTTGTGGCACTTGCACTTTCTGGGGTCAGACCCAGCTGGTTTTGTATGGCCAGATATCGGAGCAGCACCAGAGGATCCACCTGTCTTCCAGCCAGATGGTGACCACCAGGCGTAACCCTGGCAACGAGTGGGTTTCTTTTTGTTCTCCCACTTTATTGTAAAATTATTCTTTTGAGGCGTTTAGCCGGCGAGCACGTGTTAGCTCGTATTGTACCTTTAATTACTTTCTGCTTACGGGCTGTAACATGATTGACAGATCCTAGGGTTGATCATGTATGACTAAACTCTTGCTAGTCCTGACATTTTGTAACGACTAGCTTCATGATCAGCTGAATATGTAATGTTTGGGACGCCTTACTATTGTATATTTGGTGATCTTACATCTTGTAACACTTACTTACTTGCTTGTGATTGAGACACTAGGATTGTTCATGACCATAAGAGACTGTTGGCTTGTAGTTAAACCCTCATGTATCTAGACAGCCGTGACCGTATAGTGAGGTGGGTTGCACTTCAATATACGTAGCTGGCTATGTCTGCTCCCGCTCTCCAGTATTCTGGTTCTGGGGCGTGACAATATTGTAGTGCCCCGTTCCTACATCGTGTCCCGTTCTCCATCCACGGGGTGCGCGAGAAAGGAACACTGTCGCTATCGACTCGGTCGGGACCGATAGGTCGGGATCGATCGAATCGATCGAACGGGAACGGTTGAATTAAGATCCATTCCACGTTATGGAATGGCTTCTTCGGAACCAAGTCCCATATTCAGCGGGTAGTGCCTCAAGGATTGACTCTGCGGCTGAGTCGGGAGAGAACTCCCGTTGCTCTGTTTTTCACGCCGCTTGCGTTGGTTTTGGCTTTGGTTTTCTGAATGCATTTTCGTGAATGTTTTCGATGGTTTTCATGGCTTACATTTCGAACTCGCATTTTCTATCAAATTTTTTGCCTAATACAGTGTTCTAATCGGTTGCTTGTGCGATTTCAGGTGATCGCGTAGGCGACGTCTAGCGCGGCCAACCAGTCTCTCGTCTCAAGCAAAAACTCAAGGTGAGTGGCTGACCTTCGTCTCGACCATCTATTTCAGAATGAGAACTCGGATAATGATATCGAATTTGAATGAATCGCTTGAAGAATACAAGTCCTATGTGCTAGAAGGGAAAAAGATGAGTTGTGTAGAAAAGAGATAGAATTATTTTAGACATGCAAAACAACCAAGTAAATGAATCGATTACATAACAAGCCCCAACGATACCCCAAATATACCTTGTTAACCTATCAAGGTCATGGACAACTTGTCGACAAGGGCGATGGTTTCTTCGAGCGGCAACCCGGGGCCACGGGACCGACTCGGCCTAGGAAGAAACAGGTTATAGTCGAGCTGGGTATGAAGCAAACGGTAAGACGGGGACTTACATCGGAGCTCGCTACTTGCGTTGCAAGGGTCCCGTATTACCAGGCTATGTCCAAGATGGCTAGTTAATGCCAGTGACCTCCATATCAAACACTTGATATAAATTGTTATCAACTAACAGGGAAGGTGATGGTAAGTTTTATGTCGCACAGCGCGCTCTGCCGGAGAAAATTTTGGTGTAACTTACTTGGATTATGTTTCGTCAAAATGCTTCATATAAAAATATCTAGGATGGCTAGAAAGATCACTAAAAGCAAGTTGTATGATATTATCTAAATTCTTGAACCAAATGAGAGCCTGGAAATTAATTAGCCACTCGCCAGTACATGTTGATTGTACTGATCCTCGCTCTCTCTACAGGTGCGATAGATCGGGAGGAGCGTGCTACGTAAAGGGAGGCAACGCTCGTGTGTTTTGAAGCTTCGTCCGTTCATCGAAGCTTGGATCAAACCTTTTGAAGACTCCGCTGTTGAAGATCGAAGACAGATGGAGCGACTTCCCATCATCCCAAGTGGTTTTGTAGTTTTGCTTGTATAATCAAGGGATGAAATGTATGGAATGGCTATCTCATCGACGTTCACTTTGTAATGGAGTCAGTTTGTAAAAAGTCCGCGCGGCGCCCTTGTATCGAGTCTGTAAAATGATGTTCATTATCAATAAAGCTTAAGTTTCCTTTTCCATAACGTGTGTTCAATTTACTCTGCGCATTCTTTTGTCGTTGTGTTTCGGATAACCTTATGACTATGTCTTGTGCGAGCGCAAATTAAGTTCGCACGGCATCACGCCCGGGGGACGACTATCAATTCTACGGAATCGGGGCGTGACACATATCCCTCATCAATTGGCATAAAAATCTTTGATTCACCGTATCATAAGCTTTTCGAAGATCGAGTTTGATGCAAGCTTTTCACCCCCCGGCTTGTTAAAGTCTCGAACCAGCTCCTATGTAAGCAGGTAATTTTCTGAGATAACTCTGCCTCGAACAAACGCCGATTGATTTGAAGAGATCAGCCCTGGCTTAATATCCTGCATTCTCTTACACATAATGTGAGTAATAATTTTGTAAACAAAAATACATCAAGCGATGGGCCGAAAGTTCGTAAGAGAAGTAGCTCCCTCATTTTTAGGAATCAAAGTAAAGAAAGTATGATTCAATTCTTTCAGAAGTTTTCCGCTACGAAAGAATTCTTGCACTGCATCAAAGACCATACTTTTGAGATTATTCCAATGAAGTCGGAAAAACCTGGCAGAAAAACCATCTGGCTCGGGAGATTTATTCGGCTTCGCACTTTTAACAATATCCTCAATTTCTACCATAGTAATAAGTTGTCAAAAAAAAAATCATTACCTGACGTCGTAACAATTCTTTTACAAACCAAAGAAGGGAATACCTCTGTGTAGTCCTCCTGGTTGTATAGCTCCCGATAGAAATTGACTGTATAGCTCCCGATAGAAATTGACTGCTTCATTGGATATATCATGTACGTCAGAAACATCTTTTCCAGTTCCGCTAATCAGTTTGGAAATATGATTACGGTGTTGTCGGGCTTTTATGACTCCATATAAGAAGTTAGGGCATTTATCACCTTCCTTAAGCCAGTCACATTTTGCGTGTTTGTCGAACTTGAACATCCTCTATATGTTGAAGCAAATTGACCTCCCCCCGAAGCGTTTTTTCTTGCGTCAAGAAGACCAGATTATCCGGGAATGACTGCGCCTGTTTTTGAAATTTCTTCTAGTTGCTGAGTATTCTCCCTGAGATTTGATTTGGGTCGCTGCTGGTTCCATCTCTTTAGTGAAGTCTTCACATCCTTTAAAAGGCTATAGAGCCTATATTGGGCTAAGCCCTCCCTTGACTGGCTCATACAATTAAGTATTATCTCATTATAGCCTGGTTGAAGATGCCACGAATTATTGTATTTGAACGGCAACTTTTTAGAAGCAGAAGGAAGAACAATTCGAACCAAGAGCGGAGTATGATCACTAGTGGCCGCCGCAGTCCCTCAACAATCGATTCACGAAAGGTATTAAACCACATTTGATTACCCAAAGCCCGATCCAGTTGACATGATATGAGATTATTCAAAGAATTGTTATTCCAGGACCATATAAGTCCACTCCGTTTCAAACAAAGCAAACCCGATTTAAGCAAACAATTTTGAAAATCTTCTAATATAGAATCAGGGACCGGTTGACCTCCCCGTTTTTCATTAACACTGATCATAGTGTTGAAATCACCCATCAACAGAAACGGCATATGGCGGCCCATGTCTTGGCTAACTACAATAATATCCTTCCACGATTGAAGCCGGCGACGTCTATCATTGTAGTCATATACTGCACCTACCAAAAGTTTAAGTCCGCCATTATTAGATAATTCCACCACTAACAGTTGTTCACATTCGAAACAAACTACACCCTGCCACGTATTGGTCTCCCACATGACCCAAATACGCGCCATAGAACCCATCAAGAGATTGTGCGCCGATACCCAATTACGAGGGGTACGAGACTCAATCAGTCTGGTCGATCTGATCTTCGATTCCAGAGTTATACCAATATTGCATTGATAATCAAGTAGATGTTGTTTAATCGAACTCCACTTGCCCATGGAGTTTGCTCCTCTAACATTCCATGCTAGGACTGACATTAAGACTCTTGCGGGGTTCCCCTAGCATTTCGCAGACTCACACGTAGAGGGACGAGTGATCCATCTTCTCGAAATTGTCTACCAAACTATACATACTGTATCCTTGCATCTTCATGACGTAGAAGCATTTTCCAATCCGGATTATCCTCTGTTAGAGGATCTGGATTGTCTTTCTGCTTATCCGCTGATTTAGAACTACCCCCAACATGTTTGTTATATTGTCCCTCTTTTGTAGAAGAAGTCTTCCTCAGTTTGGGATCTCCCTGGTGTGGTACACCTGGGCTTGTTGAGTTGCCATTAGAAGGGAGCCTAGCCTTTCCTTCATTCGTCTTATACACCACTAATTTGGTGTTGTCTTCTCCTTCCAATCCCTCCAACATATCTTCCGTTGTAGTATGGCATGTGTGTATCAACATATCATTGTCTATATTAGGACTCTGCCCATCTCCTCCCGCCCTATGATCTTGGCCAAATTGCTGTAATTCTATTTTTCTCCCCTGCTCCTTGATGCTTCCCCAATATGCTGTTAAGGTCGGAGACTATGCATGTCGCATTCTCCAATTCCTTCTCCTCCAATGGATTATGATCCTCCTCCATATTCTGCCTGGTAGATTGACGGCTGCATTCTTATTACTATCAGTCCTTACCTTTTGCAACTCTGTCTCCGCCTCGGTTGCACCCTTCTTTTCTGTACAAAACTGTTTTGTATGTCCAAAACACTGACAAGTTGAACAAGAAGGAGGAACCCATTCATACTCCACTTTTTGTTCAATAATTTCCCCATCTGGCAACTCTATCGGTACCGAAGACAACAATGCTTCTGTAGCTGAAACTTCGACAAACGCACGAGCATATGACAATCGAGCTAACGTAGCAGTGGGTTCATCAATCTTTAATGGCATTCCCATCACACTAGCAATCTTCATAATAGCGATATTGCTCCAAAGTCTAGGATGAAGATTTGGAAAGCGTATCCAAATCGGTACAGAAGTTAATCTTTCCCTCCCAAACTTCGAGTCAGATAACCATCTCCTCATAATAATCAAGCGCCCATCAAACGTCCACGGCCCCTGCTGTATAATTCTATCTAGGTCATCCTGCTTCTCAAATCGGATCAGATAGTATCCATTTTCACGAGCGTAGATATCTATATGGCCAGGCGGTTTCCATACTCGATTGATATAGGCTTGGAGGTGCCCGTAGAACGGCCTGCTTCCCATGACATATAGCATCAACGTGTTCTTCCACACATCCACAGTTGAATCCCAGTCTTCACGGGTGATCTCCGCCCCTTTCCTTACTTCCACAATCTTCAGATTAAAGAATTTAGGAGTATATTGTGCCCTACTGGAAGGAGATTTGCACAGGCCCGCCCACGAGACAGGTTCTTCTCCAGAAACTCTCACGGATGCCACAATTCTTCTATGCCCTACCCCTGGAGATTTCCCTGCTCACCATCTTGTACACCCGACGCGGCACCAACAGGATTTAGACCTGTGTCTTGCCGAATAGAGGGTTGCACTTGCCGGTTGGAAGCTATAGCTTGTCGATTAGGACCATAAGGAGTCGTCACCTGTCTTCTGTCCTCCAACCCTTCTTTTGTCTTCATAACCCGAACCCCCTATATATTTTCCGTATAGGAGAATGACCCCCAGATGAGTTCCGGCTATGAGTTTCTTCTCCATGGAGGGGAGCTTTTCCTTTTTTCCTCGAGACTACTGTCCGCCAGTCACGGAGACATCTTCTTCCCTATGCGTCAACTGGCTTTCACCGATCTGTCTAGGGCCTTCCACGTCGCCCGACAAAAGCCCTAATCCGCCGCCTTCTCTAGGACCGCCCTCTCCCAAATCCATTATATATATATATATATATATATATATATATATATATATATATATATATATATATATATATATATATCTGGAAATTGCTGAGAAGCCCAATTTCGGGGTGGACTTTTATGAAATGTCCACCCGCTGGATTATTTTTATGAAATGTCCAGAATTAAGTTTTTACACGTTAAATATTTCAAGATTCTCTCTAGTTGCTATGTATTTACAAAATTTGCCATTATCATAATTCCAAAAATACCCCTTCGCGTAAATTTGGACATCTATATATAATTATGAATTCGCAAACTCAGATTTGGATTGAGAAATTCGTATTCTTCTTCTTCTTCACGAGAAATTTGAAATCCATTGATATAATCTTTATTAGAGATCGCAGAATCGTTCGTAGTTCACTGTGGTTTTCGTCAGTCGAACGTCGATCATCCTTCATCATCATCGATCATCATCATCATCAACATCATCTTCGTTGTTTCCGGCGATTAGGTCAATTGTGGATAGAAGATCTTCTTCTTTTCTTTTTATAGATCTTAAAACAAGGTGAGAGTTCAGATCTGTAGAAATTCATCCATCAGCTTCGTATCTCTCGAAATTTATGCTGAATTTGATTTTGTTATGAAGATTATTAACTTAGAAAATGTTAGTGAGATATTTAATCTTGTTATTTTATGCTAATAGCATTCTCCGTTATATTTTAAAGGAGAATGACAATTACTTCTTATAAAGATCATTATCCGTATGTTTTTAGGACGGAGAATGCCATTCTCCGTCTTAATTAGGACGGAGAATGGCATTCTCCGTCTTAATTTGAACGGAGAATGATATTCTCCGTCTTAATTAAGACGGAGAATGTCATTCTCCGTCCTAATTAAGACGGAGAATGGCATTATAAGTTAGTTCCAACTGAGGATATTTATTCTCCGTTACTTTAGACGGAGAATAATCATTACTAGATGAGAATTTTATTGTTCTATTTGTGGCCTCTTATGTTTTTATGTTATCAGGGGGGGAAGATATGGAATCAAGTTGTTTAGTTAACATTTGTTTCAAGGGAGACATAGTTTCCTGCCGTGTCACACATGAAAGTACCGTGGATTTTTTAAAGAATAAAGTGTGCGATCGATGGAGTTCTTTGGATCCACTTTCCTTCCGTTTCAGGTTTTTGCACTCTGATGGGACTGAACTGTATGTTGAAAGTGATTTTTGGCTTCGCTCATTGGTTGGTGGTTTTAACGGTACTCATGATGTGAGTTTTGATCTATATGTGGAGCAAATACACTCTCCATGTTCTTCATCAACATCTTTTCCTTGTCAAAGCTTTCACATGAGACCTTCGTCTTCCTCTTCTAGTTCTTTGAGTAGATGTTCTCCTACTGTAAAGGACAAACGAGTAGTACAATTTTATGAGGGCTCAACTGAGACAGTGAAGAAGAGGAAATCGGATATGTGGCCTGGATCAATTACTGGTGTTGGTCAGATTTTTTTAAATGGTGTTGAAGAAGTTAGGAATGCAGTTAGAAAGGTTTGTTTTGAATCTCGTCATCCATTCCACATTTTGAAATCTGAGCCGGGGAGGTATACTATTTGTTGCAAGAATTACAAGACACATGCTTGTTTGTGGAGCTTCCATGCTATATCTATTTCGAAAGATAATCAAATTTTTGAGGTGAGGAGGTATGTGGGAGAACATAATTGTGGAGCTGGCTATATGGATAAAGGTAATCTGGTTGTTCCAGCAAAGTTTGTGAAAAGTTTGGTTAGTGACATAGTTCGGATGCATCCTAAAAAGTCCGCAAAATCTGTTGTCGATGATTTCAAGGTCGACTACGGCTTATCTGTTACATATGGACAGGCATACCACGGAATTAGGCTGGTGCACCAGAAAATGTACGGAGATGATGTTAGATCTTACAGTGACTTGTGTTGGTATGTGAACAAGGTAAAGGAAACCAATAATGGTTCCGTTATCGACTTCCAGAAAGATGATTCATCAATGAGGTTTGAGCGGCTTTTTCTTTCATATGGGGCTTGCGTAGAAGGCTTTCAATATTGTCGTCCGATGCTATATTTGGATGCCACTTTCCTTACAGGGAGGTTTAGAGGTTGTTTGATGTCTGCTACAGCGAAGAATGGTAACCAACAGTTCTACCCTATTGCATACGGTATAGTATCAGGCGAAGATGGCGACAATTGGGAATGGTTCCTTAGAAATCCAAAGAATGTTGTTGGATGTAGTAGGCGTATTGTTTTTCTTTCGGATCAAGGCACCGGTCTAGTTTCTGAAGTCCCTAAAGTGTTTCCTAATGATTATCATAGCTATTGCTATTATCACATGAAGAATAACATACCGCTGAAAGAGAAAGGAAATGAAAGAGTGTATCCGCATGTACTTGAAGCTTGGAGGCAAGCAGTATATGCTCTAACTCCAGGTGTGTTAATGAGACAGATATATGCACATTTTCTATGCATTTTCCATTAATTTAACAAGGAAAATGACCATTCTCCGCGTCAGTAAGACGGAGAATAGTCATTCTCCGTGTGTTTTAAAACGGAGAATGGCCATTCTCCGTCCTGCATATAACGGAGAATGTCATTCTCCGTTAGCTTTTGGACGGAGAATGACCATTCTCCGTCTTGCATAGAACGGAGAATATCATTCTCCGTTAGCTTTTGAACGGAGAATGACTATTATCTTTATGAGAATGCACTTATTTTTTCATAATTTTGTGAATTGACCTGATTCTTTATTACTTATTTGTTTTTCTGTATAAAGGTGGGTATAGACAAGCAATCAAGAAGATTTATGATCTGAATTGTGGTCATGTTGTGAATTGGATGAATAAACAAAAACCTGAACACTGGTCAAACGCATTCTTCCCGGGATGTAGATACGGTGAGGTTGCTTCTAGTTGTGCAGAGTCATTCAATGCATGGATAAAGGCTGAGAAGAAATTGCCTATATCAGCAATTGTAAATGTCATCCGTGTGAAGATGATGAAGATGATTTTGGATCGCCACAAGGATGCAATTGGTTTGAATAGCAAATTGACTCCATACGCTGAGGATATGCTGAAGCAGCTTACAGATGATGGCATGTGTTATAGGGTATATCGGTCCGGTGATTTCGAATTTGAGGTGATCGCAGATACTTCCTCCCATATGGTGAATCTTCTTGATTGTCATTGTAGTTGTCGTAGATGGAAGGTATATGAATTCCCATGCAGCCATGCAATACAATGCATCAGAGTTGGTTCAGATAAATCTGTTTATGACTTTGTGGAGCAGTATTGGACATCAGATTATTACCAGAAGTTATATTCATGTGCCATTCGTCCAGTTCCAGATTGCGAAAAACAGTTTGAAAATAATCCCACTGATGTTCTACCCCCTGTTCCGAAACGGGGTCCTGGACGACCAAAAGCGGACCGTTACAAGAGCAAATATGAGAACAAGGGAAAAGAGAAGAGAAAGATAAGGTGCCAGAATTGTTTTGAATTATGCAATCACAATCGGAGCACTTGTCCTCTGCCTCTACGTGCTGCTACGGTGGTCCAGGGGGCAGCGCCCCCTCGTTAATACATACACATATATTTCTTCTTTTATATAACTGGAAATTGTTTTTTGAATACATATCTTACATTTTTTGATATCAATGGTAATAGTTTGAATTCTGCATATCAGCATAAGAACTTATTCTCCTTTATACTCTCTGACTTTATAATGTATTGAATGACCATTCTCCGTGTGTTTTAACACGGAGAATAATCATTCTCCGTTTTAGATACACGGAGAATGGCCATTTATAAGTCAAAAATAGAAGGAGAATAATCATTCTCCGCGTGTTTTAAAACGGAGAATGCCATTCTCCGCGTCAGTAAGACGGAGAATGCTCATTCTCTAGGTCAAAATACAAGCAGAATGGCATTCTCCGTCTCTTTTGACCCGGAGAATAATATTCTCCGTCTATTTGGACACGGAGAATGGCATTCTCCGCGTCCCTAAGACGGATAATGTTGCTTTCTAGGTCAAAAATACAAAGAATAATCATTCTCCGCGTGTTTTAAAACGGAGAATGACATTCTCCGCGTCAGTAAGACGGAGAATGCTCATTCTCTAGGTCAAAATACAAGCAGAATGGCATTCTCCGTCTCTTTTGACCCGGAGAATGCCATTCTCCGTCTCATACGAAACGGAGAATGGCATTCTCCGCGTCCCTAAGACGGACAATGTTACTTTCTAGTTCAAAAATACAAAGAATAACCATTCTCCGCGTGTTTTAAAACGGAGAATGCCATTCTCCGCGTCAGTAAGACGGAGAATGCTCATTCTACAGGTCAAAATACAAGGAGAATGGCATTCTCCGTCTATTTTGACCCGGAGAATAACATTCTCCGTCTATTTGGACACGGAGAATGGCATTCTTCGCATCCCTAAGACGGACAATGTTACTTTCTAGGTCAAAAATACAAAGAATAACCATTCTCCGCGTGTTTTAAAACGGAGAATGCCATTCTCCGCGTCAGTAAGACGGAGAATGCTCATTCTACAGGTCAAAATACAAGGAGAATGGCATTCTCCGTCTATTTTGAACCGGAGAATGACATTCTCCGTCTATTTTGACACGGAGAATGGCATTCTCCGCATCCCTAAGACGGATAATGTTCCTTTCTAGGTCAAAAATACAAAGAATAATCATTCTCCGCGTGTTTTAAAACGGAGAATGCCATTCTCCGCGTCAGTTAGACGGAGAATGCTCATTCTACAGGTCAAAATACAAGGAGAATGGCATTCTCCGTCTCTATTGACCCGAAGAATGCCATTCTCCGTCTATTTGGACACGGAGAATGGCATTCTCCGTGTCCCTAAGACGGACAATGTTACTTTCTAGGTCAAAAATACAAAGAATAACCATTCTTCGCGTATTTTAAAACGGAGAATGCCATTCTCCGCGTCAGTAAGACGGAGGATGCTCATTCTACAGGTCAAAATACAAGGAGAATGGCATTCTCCGTCTCTATTGACCCGGAGAATGCCATTCTCCGTCTCATACGAAACGGAGAATGGCATTCTCCGCGTCCCTAAGACGGACAATGTTACTTTCTAGGTCAAAAATACAAAGAATAATCATTCTCCGCGTGTTTTAAAACGGAGAATGCCATTCTCCGCGTCAGTAAGACGGAGAATGCTCATTCTACAGGTCAAAATACAAGGAGAATGACATTCTCCGTCTATTTTGACACGGAGAATTACCATTTCTAAGTTCCAAATGCACACATTATAGGTTTGTATTAACACAGATAATGACATTATAGGTTTGAATCAAACAACAGAACTTTAACAAAACAGATTTACATATATAGAACAATGTAAATTAGTCGAAAAATTGAATTTCATTACAAAGGAAAACAAATACATTACAAAAGAAACCTGACAAACAGAATATATACAATGAATTTGTTAGCCAATTTATATTGTCAGTTTCTTTTATTGTACAAAAGGAACTGCACATTCACTCATAAGCAAAGCCTTAGCCAAATTTAGCCTTCTCTTTACAATAGTATTGTGAACTATTTTGTTTGTTTTCTTCTGTAAATCAAATGGAGCTTGGACAACTTTTCAATATAATATGAAACATACAGCAGGCAGCTCGGTGATAGTTGCTGTGGGCATTCTTTGCAAATCTTGAGCTCTGTTGTTTCGTATTCCTGGATTGCTGGGCTTTTATTCCTCATCAATGCAATCTTCTTCATTACAATTGGCTCGATTTTATTCTTCATGTATGTTGCATCCTGGATTCCCTTAGCGCCTGTGTTTTTCCGCAATGAGTTGTAGTGCGTCCAAACATAGGAGCTGAAGTTGAATGCCAGCAGCGTATAGTGTTTATTCTCCTCGCGGAAGAGTGGCACGAATAGCCATTCAATGTCATCTTCCAGCTCCATTATAAAATCTTCTATATCAACTTTGAAATTGTACAATGCTCCAGGTGTTGGATTTTTTTCATCGACATACTGGGCAGTACTCTGTTTTCCAGAAGAAAAAAAAATAAAAAATAATATCATGAGTTAGTTTTTTACAACACTATTAGTAGCTATACATATTAATATTTATTTTTCAGTTTCGATTCTTACCAATGAATGGGGCATCATGATTGCAAACCATTTATATTGTGCACCCTGCGAGCTTGACTGAATGTTCTGCCTTAATTCGGCTTGAACTTCGTTCATAAGCTTTATTAGGTAGTTCATAACACCGGCTTCTATATCCGCCTCATTTATTATGTCTTGAAAATCTTTAGCACTTAACAACATGCTGACATCATTGTTTCTTCTTCTTATTTTACATTCTTCTGGAGCACTTGGAAAGTACATGTATACATAATCACTGCACATAAATTTAGTTTCGATTATGATAATAATATAGGCTAATGATAAAATTGCATAAAAAATAACTCCGTGTACAGAAATTGGTTCAAGTTTAGAATACTTACGTTGGAGACATCCTTCTTGTGTATACGATGCTCCTCTATACTTGCTTCAGTTCATCGTCTGCAACGTTCCAAAGTCTGAGCTTCGGACATTGCATCAGCATTTTCCCCTCTTTAACAAGCTTTGCTGTTTGAGGAGATTCTTCCTCAAGTTCTTCAGGAGCTGACATCTCCTTTTTATTGTCGACCTTCTCGGGGCTGGAAGGAGCTTTTTTTTTCCCAGCAGGAGCTACTTTCTTTCTGGGACTGGAAGGATCTTTTCTTTTCCGACCAGGACCTGCCTTCTTACTTGTTGTAGCATCGGATGTTTTCTTCTTTTGCAATGTAGTAAAATCATCCTCATCTGCAGCAGGTACATTTGATCTTGTGTAATGCTTCTGGGGAACTGCTTGAGTATCCCCTCTTTCCATTGCTCTAGCCATTGCTTCAAGGTTAACGATTGTATCGTTCTTATTCTTGACTTCGTCATTCAACGAGGCAACTTCCTCTAGAAGTCTGTTATTATCATTAGTTAGCGTTTCATTCTCTTTTTTCAGATCCTCTGTCATTTTCACTGATATAAAAACAAACAACAACAAGAGGTATGATGTCAATATTATATAATCTTCTTTTTAAAAACAATGTTATTCTCCATGTCAATTTAGACGGAGAATGACATTCTCCGTGTCAAAATAAACGGAGAATGTCATTCTCCGTGTCAAAATAGACGGAGAATGTCATTCTCCGTTTCCAAATAGACGGAGAATGACATTCTCCGTGTCAATTTAGACGGAGAATGACATTCTCCGTCTAATATTAGACGGAGAATGTCATTCTCCGTGTCAAAACATACGGAGAATGGTCATTTCTATGTCAAAATACAGAAATGTCATTCTCCGTGTCAAAATACTAGCGGAGAATGTCATTCTCCGTGTCAAAATAGACGGAGAATGTCATTCTAAGTGTGTTTTAATACGGAGAATGACATTCTCCGTCTATTTTATAACGGAGAATGGTCATTCTCCTTGTTAGATACATGTAATTACAGATTAAAATAGAAAAAAATATATAAAATCTTACCTTTTAGAAGTAGCTCCTCAACATGTTGATGAAGCTTCTCATTATCAGCAGTAAGCTCAGACTTCTGCTTTCTCAGGGAGTCTAGTTCCGACCCCTGTGCCTCCAGTTCTTCAACTTGCTTAAGGAGTTTCTTATTATCATCAATAAGGAGCGATTTCTCATTCTTTAAAGAGTCTAACTCCTTCTCCAAGCCATCAGCAACGAGCCCCACAGCACGTTGTTGGGCTACATCTGCCGCTAGTTGCTGGGCTCTTTCCTGGAGTTGCTCATTCTCAGCGATAAGCTGAGATTTCTCCTGCAAGACACGCAACATGTCTACATTGTCAGCTGTAGAGGGTGCTGGTGCTTGAGCTTCAGCTTGTGGTTCTTCTTCATCAACAGAATTATCTCCACCTTCTATATATTGCTGCTCTGCTGGGACTTCTTCAAGTTCATCAACATTCAATGCAACAAGATCATTGAATATCAAATCCGAATCCATTTTAGCACCTTGATATTCATTTTTTAGGAATATCGAGATTTTATTCCCATCCCATGTGCAGAATCTCGGAGATGCGACTATTGGTTTGCACTTCCTCTCTACCAGTCGACTGTGCTCTGCAAACCAATACAAGAAGTATATCGTACAACCTTCAATCTTCTTGTACGATATATCAACATCACCATCTTCAGATTTTGTGACAGCCCTCTTTATGCTGTCCATGACGTACCCCAGTATAATCCGAGGCCAACAGATGCTTTTTATAACATCTGTGCTCTCCACCAGAGCGAAGAACTTGTATGGCAAGTTCGACCCCCCCATTCTGGTGAAGAATGCTGTTTGGCACAAGTTGAATACTATTAACTTGGCCACCTCATCGGGACTTGCATTTTCGCCCCCCAGCAGCTCTAATATCCTTTTCCTAACTTCTGCGTTTGAGACTTCAGTATTTTTGCCCTTGGAATTTTTCAGCAATCTTGTGAAGTATTTTGTACACATGCTGAATGAGTCTGCTGGTGGGGGGGTCTTCTGCTTCTCAGTGATGATCTTCAAATACTTCTCATCAACTTCAGTGTCATCATTCATTGGCAGACCGAAAATGGTTGCCATCTCATCAGCAGTTGGTGCTACTTTGACACTGCTGCTCAATTGGAAATATCCAATTCCATCTTCTTCCAAATAAGTCCCCATCAACTTCTCCAGACCTTGGGTGACTTTAGATAGTTCTGATTTTTTCACCTTAGTTCTGTAGAATACATCTACGAAGTTGTAGAATCCTACATTCTTCAAGCTTTCGACAACTGCTTCAGGCAAATGGCGAAACTTTTCCTTCACCTCATCCATGAGAGAGAGTACTGTGGTGAATGTTGCACGGAAAAGTCTTTCGTCTCTGTTCCTGACAGTTTTTTCCCTAAAAACAACAATAATTAGGTTTACGTCAACATTCTTCTTTATTATAATAAAGAGAAAGCCATTCTCCGTCTAATATTAGACGGAGAATGTCATTCTCCGTGTCAAAATAGACGGAGAATGAGCATTCTCCGTTTTGTATTCAAACGGAGAATGCCATTCTCCGTGTCAAAATAGACGGTGAATATCATTCTCCGTCTATTTTGACACGGAGAATGGCATTCTCCGTTTTGTATTAACACGGGGAATGGCATTCTCCGCGTGTTTTAAAACGGAGAATGCCATTCTCCGCGTTAGCAAGACGGAGAATGCTCATTCTCCGCTTCAGAAAGACGGAGAATTCTCATTCTCTAGGTCAAAATACAAGGAGAATGACATTCTCCCTTTATTTTGTCCCGAAGAATGAGCATTCTCCGTCTCAGTAAGGCGGAGAATGCCATTCTCCGTCTCATATTAGACGGAGAATGCTCGTTCTTTAGATCAAAATAAAAGGAGAATGCCATTCTCCGTTTTAAAATAGACGGAGAATGCCATTCTCCGTCTCAAAATAGACGGAGAATGTCATTCTCCGTTTTGTTTTAACACGGGGAATGGCATTCTCCCTTTATTTTGACCCAGAGAATGACATTCTCCGTCTCAATAAGGCAGAGAATGCTCATTCTCTAGGTCAAATTATAAGGAGAATGCCATTCTCTGCGTGTTTTAATACGGAGAATGCCATTCTCCGTCTCATATTAGGCGGAGAATGCTCGTTCTTTAGATCAAAATAAAGGGAGAATGCCATTCTCCGTCTCAAAATAGACGGAGAATGTCATTCTCCGTTTTGTTTTAACACAGGGAATGGCATTCTCCCTTTATTTTGACCCAGAGAATGACATTCTCCGTCTCAATAAGGCGGAGAATGCTCATTCTCTAGGTCAAATTACAAGGAGAATGCCATTCTTCGCATATTTTAATACGAAGAATGCCATTCTCTGTCTCATATTAGGCGGAGAATGCTCGTTCTTTAGATCAAAATAAAGAGAGAATGCCATTCTCCGTCTCAAAATAGACGGAGAATATCATTCTCCATTTTGTTTTAACACGGGGAATGGCATTCTCCCTTTATTTTCACCCAGAGAATGACATTCTCCGTCTCAATAAGACGGAGAATGCTCATTCTCTAGGTCAAATTACAAGGAGAATGCCATTCTCCGCGTGTTTTAATACGGAGAATGCCATTCTCCGTCTCATATTAGGCGGAGAATGCTCGTTCTTTAGATCAAAATAAAGAGAGAATGCCATTCTCCGTCTCAAAATAGACGGAGAATGTCATTCTCCGTTTTGTTTTAACACGGGGAATGACATTCTCCCTTTATTTTGACCCAGAGAATGACATTCTCCGTCTCAATAAGGCGGAGAATGCTCATTCTCTAGGTCAAATTACAAGAAGAATGCCATTCTCCGCGTGTTTTAATACGGAGAATGCCATTCACCGTCTCATATTAGGCGGAGAATGCTCGTTCTTTAGATCAAAATAAAGAGAGAATGCCATTCTCCGTCTCAAAATAGACGGAGAATGTCATTCTCCGTTTTGTTTTAACACGGGAAATGGCATTCTCCCTTTATTTTGACCCAGAGAATGACATTTTCCGTCTCAATAAGGCGGAGAATGCTCATTCTCTAGGTCAAATTACAAGGAGAATGCCATTCTCCGCGTGTTTTAATACGGAGAATGCCATTTTCCGTCTCATATTAGGCGGAGAATGCTCGTTCTTTAGATCAAAATAAAGAGAGAATGCCATTCTCCGTCTCAAAATTGACGGAGAATGTCATTCTCCGTTTTGTTTTAACACGGAGAATGGCATTCTTCCTTTATTTTGACCCAGAGAATGACATTCTCCGTCTCAATAAGGCGGAGAATGCTCATTCTCTAGGTCAAATTACAAGGAGAATGCCATTCTCCGCGTGTTTTAATACGGAGAATACCATTCTCCGTCTCATATTAGGCGGAGAATGCTCGTTCTTTAGATCAAAAACACAGAAAATGCCATTCTCCGTCTCAAAATAGACGGAGAATGTCATTCTCCGTTTTGTTTTAACACGGGGAATGACATTCTCCCTTTATTTTGACCCAGAGAATGACATTCTCCGTCTCAATAAGGTGGAGAATGCTCATTCTCTAGGTCAAATTACAAGGAGAATGCCATTCTCCGCGTGTTTTAATACGGAGAATGCCATTCTCCGTCTCATATTAGGCGGAGAATGCTCGTTCTTTAGGTCAAAAACACAGAAAATGCCATTCTCCGTGTGTTTAAACACGGAGAATGCCATTCTCCGTCTCAAAATAGACGGAGAATGGCCAGTTCTAGTTCAAATGACACAGAAAGGGCATCCTCCGTGTATTTTATAGACGGAGAATGATCATTTTCATTTGCCGCGTCAATATAAACGGAGAATGAACAAGACTCAAAGTTTTACCTTTTTTCTTCCCTTCTTCTTGATCTTCTTCTTCTCCCCCTGCTACTGCTTCTTGTTGTTCTTGATCTTGTTCTTGTTGTTCTCCGTGTTCTTGTTCTTCTACTGCTTCTTGCACTTCTTTTTCTTTTGGAGCATTTCGTCTACGAGCAACCTTCTTAACTTTCTTCCCTCCTTTCTGTTGTTTTCCAACTACTTCTTCTCCTTCTTCTCTAACTTGGTCTACTTCCATTGCTGATGATTGCGACATTGTGATAGAGATTCGCTGGCGATTTCTTGTAAGAAATTTCTAAGATTTTTGGAGGAGATGACCTAAAATCGCAACAGAACAGAGTATGGAAGAGGAGGGAGCGATAGAGACACTTTTTTGAAGAGTCTGGAATCGAACCGTTTTTCATAAAACTTGCTGGGTTTGTTGATATTCTTAATAAATTAGAAGGACAAAAGGGTCATGCCGTGCCCTTTTTTTAATTTTTAAGTTAATGCTGGGCACGCGATGAAAGTTTATTTTGGGGTGGGTTTTTCATAAAACTTTTTAAATTTTTGGGCATTTCATAAATTTTCCCTATATATATATATATATATATATATATATATATATATATATATATATATATAATAGAAAAACTTGGATGGTGAAATTTCAGAACACATTGGTTGTGGGACGAGCACGGATACTTTAATAAAGGAGACCACCATGCTGTCAGGAACCTCTCACTCGATCTCTACACCAAGGATGTCTACTTGAGCTCCGGGACAAAGTTTTGGCTCGGAGCAAGAATCTGTGGACGGAGCACATCCACCATGCTATCAGGAAAAAATAGTAACGGTGAGAGACCCATCTGAGTAGGACGCATACTTTGATAATATCTCCTCCAACACTCGATCCCACTACTGATATAATTCTTGTAAAGGTGATCTCTCAGAATATACGTCCCTCTCAGATGGATCTCTCAGAGTATCCTCTCCGGTTGGGTTGTGTTCTGAGCCATCCGTTCTCACAGAGGGTCCTATTTTGGATTCTATATTTTGTATTTTGGTTTCTGTATTTTGTATTTTGGTTTCTGTATTTTGGTTTCTGTATTTTGTATTTTGGTTTCTGTATTTTGTATTTTGGTTTCTGTATTTTATATTTTGGTTTCTGTATTTTGGCTCCAGCTCCATTTGCATTAATCTATGGTACGACATGGTGATCAGGACATAGTCCCTGCAGCCATTCGACTGGCGAGACAGAAACTATGTAGCCGTAGATAAAGTTGACTGTCCTCCGACCCTCATCCCTCGGCAATGATGATACGACAACCTATCAGAATCCTCGACTCTCTTTCGCTTCTTGGATATTGACCCAGCTTCCAATCTCTCATTTCCCTCCGGGTCCACTCTACTCCCAATCTCTTCCTCTTTTATACACGGATCTACAGAATCAATACCATCCAAGGAAGTCAAAACTGAATCAGCATTGTCTTCCGGATCGTCCTCATCAAGGCATAACGGGCTGCTCAGCGTGCCCAGCTTCTTCAACTTCTCGCTGGTTGTAGAGTCGAAATGGGAACGGGTCCTCTTTGTCGGCCCGGAGCTCTGACTCGCACTCGTTGCCGCGCTACTGGTTTCCTCTCCTCCTCTGACGCGGGTCATAAGAAAAGAAATTTCGTACCTCTTCTTCACATAAATATCATTGCCGTCTTGTACTCGAGCCTCCTCGTCTGTGATGCTATCCGACTTCTCGGTGCCTACATTGTCACTCGAATCTCCCGTTCGACTCGTATCGTCCTCTTCTTCGCCTGTCTTTTCGCTCCCTGTCTTGCAATCATCTGCTATCACCGCCGACTCATTCGACTCCTTTTCCGATGACTCCGAGAAGTTGGATAGCGTTACAGACGAGGAGGCCAGGCTCGAGTACAAGGTGGCAATGATGTTTATGTGAAGAAGAGGTACAAAATTTCTTCTCTTATGACCCGCGTCAGAGGAGGAGAGGAAACCGGTAGCGCGACGACGAGTGCGAGTCAGAGCTCCGGGCCGGCAAAGAGGACCCGTTCCCATTTTGACTCTGCAGCCAGCGAGAAGTTGAAGAAGCTGGGCACGTTGAGCAGCCCGTTATGCGTTGATGAGGACGATCCAGAAGACAATGCTGATTCAGTTTTGCCTTCTCCTCTCCTCCACCATGGCTATGGACCCATCTTCTCCTCCCTACTTCCATTCTTCTTATTTGACTCTCTCAGGCATATATGATATCCAGCTCAAGTATAGAATCTGGGGAGAAGAAGTGGACAGGAAGAGGAGGGAAAGCAGCACAGCCGGCGGCATGACCCGGAGGAAGTACAGAGGTTTTCTTCAACATACGTAGGAGAACTATAAGGATATATCTTTTCACAATATGTCATCTTGTCAAAGACCCTTAATGTGACAACCATGTTACCGCGGTGTCGGAAGACTAACATGTCATAATTTTCTAAGCCGTATATTTTTACATAATCCTTCCAACTCTTTCCTCCTATGTCGTAATCTTGTATTATTACATAGAACTGAAATTCGGTTGGAGGATTATGTCAAAACACACGGCTTATAAAATTATGACATGTTAGTTTTCCGACACCGTGGTAACATGGTTGTCACATTAAGGGTCTTTGACAAGGTGATATGTTGTGAAAAGATATATCCTTATAATTCTCCTACGTATGTTGAAGAAAATATCTGTACTTCCTCCGGGTCATGCCGCCGGCTGTGCTACTTCCCCCTCCTCTTCATGTCCACTTCTTCTCCTCCGACTCTACACTTGAGCTGGATATCATATGTGGCTGAGAGAGTCAAATAAGAAGAAGGGAAGTAGGGAGGAGCAGATAGGTTCAGAGCCATGGTGGAGGAGAGGAGAAGGAAAATGCTTGATCAGAACTTGAGGTGGAGAAGTTGTGACATTGATAGCGTGAGGGAGGGAGAGGGTGGAAAAGACCTTCTCCTCCGACTCTACACTTGATGTGGATATCATATTTTGGTTTCTGTATTTTAGCTCCAGCTCCATTTGCATTAATCTACGGTACGACATGGTGATCAGGACATAGTCCCTGCAGCCATTCGACTGGCGAGGCAGAAACTATGTAGCCGTAAATAAAGTTGACTGTCCTCCGACTCTCATCCTTCAGCAATGATGATACGACAACCTATCACTATATCTTATATAGTAGTAGATGATGTCTTAGTATTACACTATGTGAGTTCATCTTGATTCTGTTACATTCTTCAGATACTACATACGATAAGAACATATACTACACCATATGTACAGAACATAGATGATTCACACTAATGTATGCTAGAATGAATTTTGGGTTGTGTTCTGAGCCATTCCTTTCCATACTTGGCAGTTAAGTTGTGGACCATTATGTTTGACATTGTTGTTACAAATTTTCATATATCTGTGTTGATTGATGAGATTGTGTTTCAAACGTGTTCATGATTGTGTGTATCTATGTTGTTTGATACTGTATTCGTGATACACACCGTTGTTGCTGTAACAAATGGTGTGGGGGATGCTGCAAATGCTGCAGAAAATGCTGCAAATGCTGTATTTTTTTTATTTTTTTTAATATTAGCGACGTTCAGCGACGATTATCGACGGTCAGCGACGAAAGAAACGTCGCTAACTACGTCGCTAACTGTAAGGAATATCGTCGCTGATCGTCGGTAAACGTCGGTAATGTAGCGACGTAGAAAAGTCGCAGAACGTCGCCATATGGCTCTCAAGCCAGGTCAGCATCGATGCGAGACAGAGTCGCTCAACGTCGCTAGATTACGTCGGTATATTATGACGTTTTATGTCGCTGGCAGTCGCTATATTAGCGACGTGGACACGTCGCTAAAGTTCGTCGCCATAGCGACGTATGGCGACGTTTTCTTGTTTAGCGACTAGGTTAATCCCGACTACTTGAAAATGTCGCTAAAGACGTCGCTAATAGAAATTAGCGACGTATTTTCCCTTTTTAGCGACGTCTTTAAGCGTCGCTGAATTGACAGATTTTAGTAGTGAATGCATACATACATACTTACATTGTATACATGCATACATACATATCATGTATATTACATTACATGATACATACATGTATACTTGCATTACATTATACTTACATTCATGCATATTAGATACTTGCGTTTATATTAACATATTGCATACATTCATTTTATTCATGCATCTATGCATTACCTACATGTTTACATATGCATACATTGTATATCATTTCATACATTAACATAGAGGCATACAAATATGCACACATCATATATTTCATACCTTGCATTACCTTACATATCATGTTATATATTATCATTCATTCCTTTCATATATTACATTATCTTTAAGTTGAATACATCATATATGGATACAATACATTATCTTGCATGCTTGCATTCATATATTACATTCTATATTACCTATATACATGTATTTCCTCCATTCATTCATGCTCGCATCATATACTCTACATTACCATACATGCTATCATTATATATTACATTACATTATTTATACATTATGCATTCATATCTATCATTACATGTATACCTTGCATTCATATCTAGCATTCATTATATACTATCATGCATACATTGTATATCATTCTTTCATTCATGCATTTATGCATTGCTTACATACATTATATTAATTGTATTCCTACATACTTGCATTCAACCATATATATACATTAATGTAAAGAGGTTATATATCATATATATATATATCATTTTATTCATCTAACATATCATGCATTACATACTCTATATTCATTTAATATCCATACTACATAGGCTCATAGGTTACACAAAATACATATATCGTAAAGTCACTCTTCTACTTAAAATCAATACTATACCAATTGGGCCTTCACTAAATTCTAGGATTAAAGTATGTTGTAGCCCTTTGTGTTAGCTTTCTGAAACTTTAAACGGATCGCATTTTCGTGTCCGAAAGCTCCCGGAATCGTAAAAACACCGAAATGCGTTCGTCTTTCGTACAGCTGATACTCAAATAATTTTACAGAAATTTTCAGAACGAATTTGGCTTATTAAAATATATATTTGGAAAGCTAACTTCGATACGGTTCTTTTAAAAAAAATAGGAGATAAATCGAAGTTCTAAGCTAAAAGTTATGACATTTCTAAGTTGCTTTGGTTAATAAAAATGTGGATAAAAATTATGACGAATTTGGGTTGGCCAAGATACTTGGATACCATCATAGGTATCCAAATGAAACTCATTCTAACCATCCTAACTAAGATCAATCCACTCTCTAACCATTCTAAAATCAAATTTAAATATCTATTTAAACTATTATCATACATACATACATATGTGGTGTCCTAATTTGGGATCTATCAAGTAGGACACAAGACACGCCTATAATATCCTCAAATGGACTCCAAATGGTCTCAAAATTACATCTAAAGGGGACACATGCATGGGGTAGATCCTTTGGATTCAAAACTAATTAATATTCAAAGGAAATCAAGTTAGAGGATAGGTTTTACCTATTGCGAGTGGAATCCCAATGAAAATCCTTAGGACACGGCTCCGATACGAAGATCTATCCAAAAGGACACCTCTTTTTGCACCTTGCCCAAATTCTTGGATAGAATCCTTCCTTGATGGTGTGGGATGGATTAGGAGAAGTTTGGATGGAGGAATTTGAGGGAAAGGAAATCAAATCAAAGAGGAAAGCTCTCTAATTTGGGGAAGAACACTTAGGGTTCTATGTAGAGGTAAAAAAGAGGCAAGAATTTTCTTAAGGATTCTTTATAGGAAGTGTAAGCCCCTATTTTTCAAATTTTATTTTAATTAGTGTTAATTAATTATTAATGTCATTTTTAGCCTTAAAATATTTATTATAATTTTAGGAATTTTTTAGAATTTTTAAATGAATTTTAAATGAGTTTTAAATACTAAAATATCAATTTGTAATTTTCAAAAATATTTTAATATCATTCTATAATTTTTAGAATTATTTTTATATCAGTATGCAATTTATTTAATTGTTACAATAGCATTTTGTAATTAATGAATTATTTTAATGGTGGAATGCAAATTTATATTTGCATTTAGTGACTTAGGGACCTAAACCTAAATTCCTAAAGTCTAAGGGTTTATTTGCAAAACCATTGTCACCTACCCCCGACGACCAGCCACGTCGTCGGCGACCGACCCCGATCTTTTT